>PVIR01001822.1:0-113829 GCA_004026965.1 Petromus typicus | reverse complement strand
ACTGAGTCAGCATCATCTACTCCCTTAATGGAATACTGCCAAAGAAGTGCTGGCAACTTCTGAGGCTGAATGAGTAACACATTAAACCTTCCATGTTGGAACCGCAGGTCACTCAGTCTTTATCTCTGATACCATAAACTGAGGACATTCCAGCAGCTCTGTAGAGAAACCCTGAGGTATAATTCCACTGGTGGCAATTATTTGCCAGCCCTATAAAAATGAATGTTCTAGTTCCAGTGAAATCTTGCTATGTTAATGTAGATCTGGTTAGTGGTCATAGTACTGAGCCTGTGAAAGGCAAAGACTATCCAACCAAATTACTCTCTAATTTCTGACCAAAGGAGAGTATAAAAGATAATATTTATTATGATTTCTAGCCACCACATTAGTGGGTAATTTGTTATATCTATCGTAATAGATAATTAATAGAAACACTGATGGGGGAGAATATACTAAAAGAGTGCAATGTGTTGTTTGAGAAACACTGGTTATAATGACTATCTGACTGTATGGCTACTGATATAAATAATGGATACATAAGAAAAAGGAAATAAAAGTCTTTCCAAAATTATCATTTAAGATTATGTGTAAAAGTCAGTTCTCTTAACAATATACGAAAAGGCCCTTCCTTTTGCATGCTGCTGGAAGGCCGAAAAAGCTGTGGTTCAGACAAGAATTAAAATATTAGAGTAATAAAGTTCCCAAAGAGATTCTATTTTCACAGGTTTCAGTTGCAAAAGGTCATTGTCAGAAACCTGGAGGTGAGGCACTAGGTTGCTGAGGCTCTGGTGGGTTACTGGGCTCAGTGCATTAAAAATTCTTAAACCCTTACATGCTCCTGGATTCTTCGGATCTGAAAACTGACTCATGCTCCTCGTTCAAGGCTAACACCTCCCCTTTGTCTGAACATTATATAAAAGTTCTTACTTTGTTGACCAACCCACCCACACACACATCCATCAGTGATCTACCTTCCAATCATGTCTTCTAAGACAATAACTGGAATTCAGACCTGAGATATTTCAGTCAAGGAATAGCCAACATCTGCCAAAGAAGGAGAAGATCTATTTTCAAAGGCATAAGAGAGTCATCGACATGTTCAAACTTATGGCAGCTAAGCTGGGTTGTCAACTTGATTGATTTCAGTTCTGCCCAGAGGATTAGTAAGGCACATTTGTTGCTGTATCTTCTTGGTGTGTCTGGATGTGCCACGATATATCTTGGGATTTGTCTTTCGTCTCTCACCCTGCTCTCTCTGGTTCTGTTTCCCCTGCTATGTGTTCTGAGTACAGTGAACTAACCAGCATTACTCCACTGTATTTTCTACTATGATATTCCTACTGGAGCCAGTCAGTGATGATCCTATCTCCTAGAAACTACGTGTCAAATTAAACCTCTCCTCATTGAAGTTATGAATGTCGAATCTGGAGTTCTCACAATGGGAAAACTGACTAAAACAACACAAAAACACATACAAGGTTAACTCTGAGAGTGCTGGACTAAGGGTGGAATAGGAGCTGGAAAAAGAAATACTTATTAATGTGGAAGGATTCTGCTATTATATAAAACAATACTGTAGAGAGAGATCTTAAGAGATAGAGTTACTATTTCTGAGACAGATTTGCAAGGCTTTTAGAAGCTATGGCCCATCATAAATGATCTACATCTGTGTGGGTATTCTGAGAGAAAAGGAAGACATAATTTATAGAAAGCTAAGAGAAAGAGGCCATGTTAATTGAGTATATTCCGTAAGGCTGGAAATTCCATTAGACTCTTTTGTAAGAGGCCAAAACATAATTTCTCCAAATGATGAGGAATGTACAAATCAGTAGAGCCTGTCCCATTGACGAGCTCAGTAGTGGCTATGCTGCATAAGCCAGGACAGATGACAACAGATCCTTGTGGAAGAACTATCCTTTCTGATATGAATGGGAGGAAGATGACAGAGAAGTTGGGAGCAATTATTCTAATGAGCAACAAAACTGCAGTGACAGCTGTGACTCCCTCTGATAGTTATTATCTTATTTCTTTTTTACCCTCTCTAAATGAATAATAGAGGTGCTGGTCTGAAATCTGTCATATGACAATGGAATATTGAATAATAAACCAAATAATACCAAGAATGATATTTTTGCTAAAGCAGATTAATAAGCCTCAGATACGCCCACTTATGTTTCTAGCAGCAGGGTTTATAATAGCCAAATCTCAGAGACAGCTCAAAAGCCCATCAATTTTTTAATAAAATGGAGTATTATACAGCCATAAAGATAAACTTGAGATATTTATAGCTAAATAGATGCACCTTGAGGCCATTCTCATAAATGAAATAGATAGGATACTCATATGCAAATACCAGACTGTTTCTCTAATGTCAGAAACTAAAGATGTACATGAGTACCAAAATGTGCAATAGGTATTGTGAAACAGGAGGAAAATGTTCACAGGGAAGGGATGATGGAGGGGAGGGGAAAGAAAAGAGGGCAGAGAAAATTTTGAAGGTAAGAAGGAAAAAATGGAAATAAAGCTTATGTGTCTATAGTGTGGTGGGATAAAGACAGGGGAATAAGGAAAAATAAGAATCAAAGTATAACATGTATAGGTACAAATTCACAATGATGAGTGGGATTACAATGTATTCCTAATGTGTAATGCATATGATTTTGTCAATTATACCTCAGTAAAACTGAAATATGAGTGAATTCCTGTCAGTAGTAGCCAAATTGTTCATTATCAACCTGGTTTCTGTGCAAGAGATGCAGAAATGAAGTAGTCTGATGGGAGGAACAGAAAATCTGCACTGAATGAAAAGCCCAGGCTCTCCCTCCAGCTATTGCCACTGTCACGCATCCAATATGCAGCGAGAGGTCCCAACTGAGCCCTGTACATGGCCTCCTATTTCAAGGATGACAACGTTAGTGTCTGGTAATGACATTGGGTCTCTTCTGCCATTAAAGGAATAGCAATTCATCTGAAGCAATCAATATACTTTCTAAGTATGGGGATTCATTCTTTATGTATAAGACTTTCACTGTTAGCTGAGGATACAAAATCTGACCACTAACGTGTGACCTTATTTACTATTTCATTGCTCCAAGGGACACTCCTCCACTAAAAAAGTGTGGCAGTGAGTTCATGACCATTGGATTTAATGGTAATTATCACATACTGATCCAGCCACATGGACCGTAGACTGATGGAAGAGTACAGTTATGGAGCTAATTTAGAAATGAAACACATTGAAGATGAAACCCAACTCTTTATGACGCAGATCCCTAAATCAAAAACTATAATACGGGGCCGGGGAGTTAGTTAGCTCAGTGGTTCCGGCGCCTGTCTTGCAAGCGCAAGGGCCGGGGTTCGATTCCCCAGTAACCACATAACAATACTGGGTGTGGAGACCCACACCCAGCAGCAACCAGTACCACATACCACAGTGCCAGGCGTGGTGGCTCACGCCTGTAATCCCAGCACTCGGGAGGCAGAGGCAGGAGGATTGTGATGTGAGTTGGAGGCTGAGCTCGGGGCCAGCCTGAACCACAAAGCGAGACCCTGTCTCCAAAAACCTAAAAATAAATAAATAAATAAATAAACTATAATATGCTCTGTCTTAGATGTATCCAACAACTGACTCCAATATCCAAGGAATGAAAATAGGATGAGATCTCACTAGTGTCACTCGCACTGAATTGAAGGTATCCATATTTCCCTCAGCTGCATATTTAATGGGTTTAATAGTCAGAAATGGCTTCACCAGCATTATATTAAACTTGAAGCTGCAGTGGCTGCCTGATCACCTTGAGTTTTTCACAAGAGACAAACAGAAAAGAAAATCATTACGCTAGGAAAGAGGATCAATATTGATCACGAGGAACAGGGACACATGCTGTTATAAATGGTGGAAAGAAGGAATGCATCTGCTAGTCATGTGACATACTTGGCTTTCTCTTGGTATTTCTCTGTGAATGCTGATGACAAATCAAGAAGTGAAGCAGCCTTGGACTGTGAAAGGCAGAGTGAGCATGAGATCAGGTCTCCAAGAGATAAAAGAGCCTGGTGCATCACAGGGTAAGTCATCTAGCCGAGCATATGTCCTCACCAAGGGAATTACAAGAGGGTGATGCAGATGAGAAATGATACATGTCAGTTGCAACCTCAACATTGGTTATTGAAGTAGTGGCTGGAGATAGTCTACTAATGTTCCTTTTAAGTTTTCTCAGGAAAATATGTCCATCAGAATTATGAAGGAGCTGTTCCCTGAAAGTCAGGACAATTATACTAAGACTTTTCTCTGCTGAATGCAATGGGGAAGTCTCCATACTTTTCTCCTTTAGTAAATCCTTTGGTCCTTCAGCTACTGGAAACAGACTCCAGGCAAAGATCATCTCCTAACAAGATCCTTCTTCCTTTCGAGGACCATCCTTCATCCAATGACCATATAATGCTGCAGTAGAAAGCATCAGCTCCTTTTTCATAACATGAGACAACTCTAAAGGCCATCACACCTCTGGAGCCATGCACAAGATGGAATCAGGCAGGTTCTGTGACTGTGTGATCTTTTCTCACACCCTTCGGTGTTGATTCTAAGAGCACTCCAATAAAATCCTTTATATAAGCCTCTGTTTCATAGTTTCTTTCTCTCAGATCCCAAGGAGCACCATGAGATTAGATATTATTATAACTATTAGGCATTTATTATACATATGCTAGTTTCATCATATCCCCCCAGTGAACCAGGAGATTAATATTAAATAAACCTGGTATAGATAAGAAAACTGAAGCTTAAAGAAATCTAATACCTTACTCACCATCACAGTCTCCAGCAGGTAGAGTTTGGTTTTCAAATAGGACAGCCAACTTCTCAAGCCTGTGCAGTGTGAATAACTAAGTAGTGCTGCAAGAAGCAATTGTATGAGCAAAGATTAAACAGGTGGTTAATATGTAGAAAGACTGATTGATACATATATAATAGAGGATTTATATAGAGTATCCCATGAAGAAAGTAGGTGTTGGAGGAGAGGTAGGGATGTTGGTGCATGAGGAAAAGACAGAGATAGACCTGAAAGAGACAGAACAGTTCAAATTGGGATGTCAGGAATGGTGCAGCAGTCATGGCTCTATCCCAAAACTATACTGAACTAGTTCCAATATCCCTTATCCCCTCAAAAGGAAAAATAATATGGCTTCCTGACAGGCAAAAGCTAATGGGAAAGTTACATTTACCTCTTTAATTCTGTAATGTCTTCACCACATCTGAGCAATGGCAGGAGATGGAGGGAGAAGTATATGGCAGTACCATGAAAAGAAATCCAAAACCGTCTTCCCCAAGGACTGTGGGGTGAAGGTGCCAGTTGTGCAATGCTGCACTCCTACCCTCCTGTGTTTACTCAGCCCTGGGGCTGAGGTTTGCCTCAGAGTTGTAACCTTTATAAGGGGTTTGCTTAATGACAGAATTATTCAACTACATACCTCACCCCAATTAGAAGAAGGCTGTTTGGATTCTAATTGGCCTTGACACAAGTCTGCTTAAAGAGATTCCCCAAGAATTATAGAGCTACTTTCAAAGTTTGACTTGGCCAGGAATATGAAATATAACACGGTTTTTCGAATTTTCTGTACTTACCATGAAAAGACCAAGCCACAGGTATCAAACATGCTTTGTTTTTGTGTTATAATCACATTACAAATTGAACATTTCCACATGTGCAAGTTGGCAATCTAAAATGAATGATTATTAAGATCATAATTACATATATCAGGTATATATAGCCAACATATTTTCACTCACACAAGTGTATTTTCTCAAGTCCCTAGACATCCATGTATAGTGTGTTTATAGGATATAAAACCATCATCCTATATATAAACCAAAAATTTATATTTTTAAACAGTTATTGCCAGGTCAGGTGATAAGTCGACATAATATTTGGAAGGTGTAAATACCAGGAAGGGATAGAGATTCCTAAGCTAACCATGAGGAAATGACTAATAATAATAATAGGTTGAAATCAAGAAGAATATAATTTCAAATAAATATTAGGAGGAAAAAAATAAACTTTCTGGCTACAATAACTGTTAAGATTATGAAATAATTCCTAAAGGAAGCACGGATCTCTTCCTTACCCGGGACTTTGGAAATGAAGCGTGCATTCTTGGAGTCCCTTTATAATATGCTATTTTGTTCGGGGAGTAGAAAGAGATCTTTGCCATTTCTATTTTCTTTAACTTGATATTAAGGGAAAATCCCCCCCAAATCATGTAATCACCCACTAAATGTTCACCAAAGCACCTCTCACTGCAATTCTGCATTTACCATGTAGTGAATGTTATATCTCCTGTTCTCTCATAGCCAAGAAAAATCCCACAGTCATCATTTGTAGCAACCAGAAATTATTTTAGTTCAAGCCCAGCTTGATTCTGAGGCTGCTCAGTGGTCTTCCACTGATTTCTAAGCATTTATTCTTGCTA
Source organism: Petromus typicus (assembly GCA_004026965.1). NCBI lineage: Eukaryota > Metazoa > Chordata > Mammalia > Rodentia > Petromuridae > Petromus > Petromus typicus. The sequence goes on along the minus strand of PVIR01001822.1, from coordinate 107,364 downwards.
CTGGAGACTTTTCTAAGAAATGCAGCTCAGTGCATTAGTCAGAAACATTCCCATTTGCAACGACCCTGACATCTTTCTATCAACAGAGACTGTTTCCTAGTTCTCAAAGGGAGTAAAGACTTACATGTGATCCTATCAGTCTTCTTACCTACCTAAAACTTCATCTATAACTCACCTCCTTCCATATGGAGACTGAAGCTTCCTTCTTGCTGAGGAAAGAAACCATTGACAAGATGCCCTCCAAATACATAAATCAGTACGCTTTTCTCACCCATTCGTCTGGAAGATGCTCCTTGAATCAGCTATCTAGAAAGCATAGCCCACTATTACAGAACACATTCTAAAGGCCCAGAAGCAGCCTAGGGTGGACATTAGGGGGAACACAGCTGTGGGTCTGCAGCTTTGGTAGACACTTCACTCATGTATATATATATATATATATATATATATATATATATATATATATATATATATATATGTGAGAGCGGAGCTCCTGGTGACATGGAGGTTATGCAGGTGGAAGGAAGAAAGATGGGGCTTTTGTAAAGGCTGAAGAGGGTTGTGGTGGATTTCCCTAATTTACTATATCCAAGAGCAGAACTCTGAGGAATTCATGAGTTTGAAATCCAAGCCTAGCCTTCCAGGTGATTATAAAGATACTTTGATCATATGAGATGGTACTATGCTTTAAGTAAACTCCTTTAAAATCATAGATATTGTCAAATAGAAAATATTCAAAGGGAAATGGGGTATAGGGGTAAGTAACAAGGAGAAAAATGTGATGGTAATAAAAAAAGAAAACAAACCTTAGGTATATAGGGGGCAAGGGTGGTAGAGTGGGTAGAAGAATAGGAAAAAATGAGAATTAAGTCATGTCATATACAAGTTCTCAATGTTGAGTGCAACCATGATGTGTATATATAATGCACTAATAAGATTCAAATTTTTTTAAAAAAGAAAAGTTTTCTTAAGTTTTCATATATTGAAAACTTAATGGCCAGGGCAGCCATGTTGGCAGTTAGGGTAGAATGAGAGGTTGCAGGGTGCTTAAATATCTCCCTCATGAATGGATTAACGCCATGTCACTATCTCAGATTTAAGTTCTTTTATTCTAGAGTGAACTTCCCATGAAAGGAAGTTTGGGCTGCTTGTCTCTCTTCCATTAGGTCATGCAATGACACAGTAAGGAGGCCTTCCTCAAACTCTGGGCTCTTGATGTTGGAGTACCCAGCGTCCGAAGGATGAGAAATTTCTTTTCTTTGCAGATTACTTAAGCAGTGATACTTGGTTATATTAGCACCACTATTGTGGCTTATTCTTACATGATGTCTGCTAAGCATTTTAAGATTTCCGTGGGTAGAATTTTGTGTATATATTCACAGTTTCATGGTGGTTAATAAAGGCACAACGTTTTTCTTCTGTATAGGAAGGAAATTGCCTCAGTTATCCCAGGAATCATACATAATGAACATTTTTATGTATTTCTTTCTTATGTAAAATGCTTTTTATAAAATTGTATAAACAGCTATCAGAGTTATTTTCAAGATTTTTACCTTAATATACTGTAAGAATTTTTCCATGTTATCTCACTGATTTTGTGATATAACATTTTATGAATATCTTTAAACTATAATATTGAAACACTTTTACCACTAGCACAATATAATCAGACCTGGTGACTTGAAAAATTAAAGTGTTGATGATGCGAAGGATTGATAGGAGAACGAACAGACTAGAACCAGGAAAACCACACAGAAGTTTATTTGAAGTTTCATTGTCAAACAATGAAAGAAGTCAGTGAAGACAAAAAATAAGTCACTGGAAAATACAAGAAAACTTCATGAGGAGAAACTGACAGGTGTCTATAAGAGCTTGCATGTGACAGATGAGAGGGACACAAGTGTCTCTATTAGATGATACTGAGAACAAAAGTACAGAGAAAAAGTGTATGGAAGTTTAATGGAGACAAAGATTGAGTTCACACATTCTAATAACCATTTGGGAATCATCAGCTTGCAGACCAAGATTGAATGATTCCATGCAATATCTCTGAAAAACAAGATATGGGAAAATGTGTAAGATGTATATATTGATTTTAATGGAATTAACAGTTAAAGTAGATCAGAAAAGTTAAAAAATATGACTTAGAGATCCTTATGTTAGGAAATCAGCAGCTGATAAAAAATAAAATGCACAATGTTGAGATTGTAACAAAAAAGTAAGGAAACAAATTTTATATATATGGGGGGGTGGTAGGGTGGGTGGGGCTATGGGAAAAAATGAGAATTAAGTTGTGTCTTATACTGGTACAAATCCCCATTATGGAATGCAAGCATGATGTGTATATTTAATGTACCAATAAAGATAATTAAAAAAATAATAATAAATAAAATAAAATGCAGTGCATTGATAAGGTACAAATTATATTTATATAATCATATATGATATAATTGTAATTGTTTAATAACTTTTTAAGTTTTAACTGTTAAATTGTCGTGTTTGGAAAATGAAAAGAAGTATGAGAGGATCATGTATTTTTGTTTTTCATTACAGGAAAATGAGAAAAATATCTAAAACTACCTATTTTTAACCTTACACAAACTAAGTAACACAACACATATTTTTCACATTCAAATTCTTGTATTTTAAAATATGTTTGTTAAATGTACTCATATTGTTACAGGTAGCTGTAGTCACTAACTCTCAATACTCTCTAGTATTTTCTTGTATACAATTCTCATAATCATTATCATATTTATTCTGTTGTATACTTGGGTTATATACAGTGTAGAGTTAAAGATAATGTTGTTGTAAATATCTTCATAAATGAATTAGAGTGCATATATATATATACACACACATTTCTGTTGAAGTTAGATCATATCCCATAGCACATAGAAATTTTTGTTAATGTCCAAGCCATTTCCAATGTGATTGTACCAGTTTGTGTTCTCACCAGCACAGAGTTATAACTGCTGCACAACATACCATCACTTCCATCAGTCTTCTGATTTTAGTATGTCCAGTGCTTGTGAATAGTACATGACAGAGGTTTACTTAATATTTCTTGATTATTGTTGATAATGAATATACAAATATCTTCCATTGTAAAGGTCTGATTGAGTTTGGGTTATTTTTCTACTGAAGTAATCTATCTTTTCTGATAAGTTAGCAAAAGTTTATTGTATGTTCTGAACTACAAATGTTCCACTGACTGTCCTATTTGTTGAAATTGTGTACCCAATTCAAGAAAAATATTATATAATAAAGATATCTCAACTATATGTTATCTGATTTTGGCTATTTAGATTTTATTTTTATATATAAAGTTCACTTGAATTTGATTTTAATTTTCATATTAAATTAGTTGATATCAACTCTCTCTACATGAATTTGTGAATTTAATTAGTCTTAGTAGAACAAATAAAATAAGACTCTGTTAAGTTACTATAAGATGATTCCAAATTTCCATTTTAAGAAATGGGTAAAATATAACTCCCAGGAAATTCTGAAAAAGTTAAATAATTGAAGAGAATTGGTCTGTCGGTTTTGCAAGGTCCATACTAAATAATCTCAGGACAGGAGGAAATGATAAAAGAAAGTCAGTAATGTTATAAATGTGGAAAAATAATCTATGTACAGAACAGCCCCAAACTATCATCAAACCAACGATAAACAGGGAGACAGACTAAAACAAAGAGACAAGGCACCAAAGGAACCAAAATTCATATAACAGATCTAATAATCGTAAAAGGAGCATTTCAAGTCATCGGGGAAAGATCAGTTATTATTAAATGATGTTGGGCAAACTAAATAGAATCTCAATTGTGTACTTCACAATAAAACAAAAGAGCAAAACATAGCCTAAAATTAATCAGAGTTCAGAGCTTCCATTTATAAATAGGCATTACTCCAAAGAAAAAGTTGATGAATTCAAATAGAAAATAATTGATCTCTACAATGGAGAAAACAAAAACTGAAAAAAATAAGCTAAAAATAATATTTAAAATTCCAAATAAAAGTCTATTTACTTAAATAAAGAGCCCCCTAGAATACAATACCAATAACAAAAAAAGAAGTACAGGATATAAAGAGAAAACTAAACAGATGCTTCACTTAAATAAGACAAAATGAAACATTAAGGTTTTTTAAACACATGAAAAAATCCATACAACCTCACTCACAATAAGAAAAATGTACTATGTATCATTCTAGATTGACAAAGACTTATGGAGGCAAAACGATATTGTCTGTATGGCGCATACACTGATGGCAGGAATACACCTGGTGACCATCATTTAGGAAGGAATGTTTGGACTGTTTGATTCTGCAGTTCTGGCACACTAGGAAAATAGTCATTAAATTGTATCCAGAATTAAAACATCAAACACTCTAAATGTTCATTTACAGGTCACCAATTCAAAGAACTATGCTACCATAGAATAGTATGTACCTGAAAAAAGACACAGAAGAAGGGGAAGGGAAGAAGGAAGAATGGGAACTTTATTTGAATTTATATGCAATGATCTCCAAATTAGGCTGAGAAAAAAAAAAAATCTAGAAGTATATGTGTATTACCACACGTAGGTGAACTAAAATAATCCATGATCTCAAACTCCAGGATTTTCTCCTCTGAAGGGGAACCAAGTTTCTCAGATAGAAGTGAAGAACAAAACATTCATTTCACACTGTGCTCCTTTTAATAGCTTTTCAATTTTATGATGAACAAGTATTATTTACTCAAAAAAGATGAATAAAAGAACAATATTTTCAGTAACAGGAGGGATTACAGTGATACTCAATGCTGACAATTCGCTGGTTCTATTTATTGAACACAGATTCTGCAACCAAATCTTCACATGCATGGAAATGCATAATCTTCCCCAAATCTATTTGGTAGTTGTTACTATCTTCATTTCACACTTAGCAACTGGGCCCCAAAAAGATTTTTAAAAATGACTTGTCTATGGTCATGTATTAATTAATATCAATGTGATAGTCCTCCTTCTAGTGCATGTAGGTCAAACCTTGTATATTTTCATTGTATCTCCTCTTCCTGTAACACATTTGACTGAGGTTCACTTTAAAGCCAAGGTAATGAAATCACATGCCACCTTCTAATCCAGCTATCATTTTTCTTTCCCTTTTGCACTCCCTTTTCACCCCTCCAACTCACACAGACTCATGTACACACAGAAATGACTTTGTTTGGAAAGAAATCACCTACCATGAAGTGACCCAGAACCTTGCACAGTTCCATGGATAATTGTAGGAAACCAACAAATAGTTTTCATGTTCAAGACATATGTGAGTAATTGGTCAAATTTAAGTGGCATCCATCCTATTTTGCATAGCCAGACTTCTCTTGCAACCCTCAACCCTTGCATTCCTTTGCAAAATGTTTTGTTTTTACAGGCAAAAGTCTAAGCACACGGAGGGATCTTAGGCTGTCTTCAGGACCAAACTCCAAATATTTCAAAGGCAAGGAGCAGAACACAACTGATATTGAAAATTATAATGGCTGCTTGATCTTTGGAAAGGGAAATAACATCCTTTGTCATCAGGATGAAAGACACCATTTGGAGTTGGAAACCAAAACTTTTTATTAATTTGCTCTGTAACCTTGAGTAAATATTTTAAGCACTTTAGTTTGTTTCAAAGATAATAAGGTAGAGATAATAACACTTCCTGGGCACAGTTTTATAAGCTTTGTACAGTTTTGTACAGCTTTGTAAGAAGAGAGATGAGCAATATCCTTAGTGTTGTGTGCATGGTAAGGGTGTAAAAGTGATAACTACTTCTAGGGAATGTGTTAATGATCTACAGGCTGAATTATTAATAAATTCTATTGAGTCTCTGTTTTGGTAAGTGTTCTCTAGAGTAACCATATATACATAAGTTATTATATATCCAGAGATGGAATCTGAATACTAATAAGGTAAAGGATCTGGATCTGGTAGCTGCTCAGTCCAAGAAGCTGGAAGCCACTGTAGCAGAGGCATCAAAGCTGTAGCCAATGAAGACTGAAGGCTTACAAGATCCCTGGAGAGTCCTTGCTATGAGACTGCATGGGAATACTCCAGTTTGGTATCCAGAGAGGATGGCAGTAGCAAGGACAACCCATTCAAGCAGAATGGAGCTGCTCCAACATAGGCCACCCTTTCTTCCCCTTCCTTCCTCTTTAGGCTACAAGCCCATTAGAAGGTACCATCTACACCTCCCCTCAGTTTTCTGGGCTACATACCAATCACATCTGGGAACACACCACAGACTCATCCAAAAGTGAGCCTGACTAATCTTCCATAACAGGAGCTTTCTAATCCAGTCAGGCAACCACAACACCACTAATAGTCATATTGTCCCTTTAAAATACATCTTAATGAGACACTTCTTTTCCTGTGCTTATTCTCTGCACATCTGCCCTCTATGATTTTACCCTCAGCAAGCAGATCAGGATGTCTGGGAAGCTTCACACACTTCCCTGTGCTGACACACACTGCCCCCAATCCTTCATGGACAGCTTCATTCTGACAGTCAGTCTCTATGTGAATGCCACAAGCCAGCCAATCCAAAATATTGTCTTTATTTTTATGACTCAAGAGCCTAGAACACTGTTAAATAAATATCTGTCTTTCAAAGTATCATCATGCTATCTTTCATAATGTCATGCAACCATAAAAAGTAAGACAAAAAAGGTTTTACTCAATTTTGAGTGACTGTTATCTTCAAAGGGCCTGGAATGTAGCTCAGTGGCTCCATGCTTGCCTAGCAAGCACAAGGTTCTGAGTACAATCCTCAGTATCAAAAATACCCAAAAAGACAAAGAAAATCTGTCATCTCCATATATTTTTCAGACTTCATGATAAAGCCAATTATTTTTTATCATTTTCTGGGTAAAGGAACCAAGGATGAAAGAGTTTGATAATTTTCTGAGTGATTTTTAAGGAATAGGGGTACATTTGAAGTCCAGAAAAGACCATTTCTTTCATTCAAATTATTGTTAAATTTGTTACCATACTCAAGAAAAAAAGTCTCATTTAAAATTAACTTTTGTTTAACAGCTTTTTAACATCTTTTAGATAATCGTTTTTGTCAACAGAAAGAAAATACAGCAAGACCTACAGACACAAGCAAATGACAGTGTTGCACTAGCGGGATTGCCTAGGCTTTGCTGTAGGCAAGAAACACTCATGGCCTTAGTCTCAAGTGGAGTGAACCGACCTGAAGTATGTTGCTTATTCCCAGTATGTGTACTTTATGAGTTGGTTTGCAAGATGAAGGCAGGTATGTGCCACCATGACTGTAAGGTTGAGCCTGAGGCTTCACTCTTTTCTATCTCTATTGTCTACCACCCACAACTTCCTGTCACATCAAGAAAAGAAAACAAGAGAAGAAAAGAGAAGGGAAGGGGAGGGGAAGGAAAGGAAGTTAAGGCAACAGAAGGGAAGGGGAAGGGAGGGGAGGGGAGGGGAGGAGAGGGAAGGAAACTGTGCATTGTCTTAAATTATCTGGCCCACAAGTGCTCTGTGTCCCCTATTCTTAGTCTATTTCACAGAATTACCTACCCAGACTTCTATAACAAGACTTTTCATTATGAACAGAAAGCAATAATATTGACCACAGTTACCTAGCTAAAATCTAATTTTGTAGTTTTTCCTTGTCATATATCCGTGATTAAGTGAGTCACAGCACTTAAATTTACATGTGCTTGTTAACTAAAATTATCAAAGTGCAAAAAGGGATCAAAGCGAGGAAATGTTAAGTAAATAATTCAGATAAGGCAAAAGTTATGGTGCCATATAAATAAATAAAATTTAAGAATCACTAGTCTTGCATGAGGTCACAGAGCCAGTTTATGGCAAAAGATAAGTTTCAGATTCCAATCTATCCCGTTCTCATATTGCTATTGCATATACAATAGTCATAAATTATTCTTGAGAGCTAACAATACTGGGGAAATTCCATTTATTCTAAACATTACTTTTTCTGATTTTATTGATACAATTAGAGACAGAATAGTGATCATATTTCTCATAAGGAATTTTTACCTGTTATGTGTCTTATCTTGATTCTTCTTTTTTCCTTATCTCTTCCTTTTCCTTCAGCCCCCTTATTTGCAAAAGCTTTGTTTCCTTTTGTTCCTTTCAGTCTCTTTTTCTTTTCCCCTCCTTCTCTTCTCCCTCCTCTTTCCCTGTTCTTCTTCCCATAGGAACATTTTTTCTCATTTCCCAAATATTCTTTAATTATTTTGTATCTTTGGGTGGCATTTTAGGAAAAGCTGGATTGAATTAGGAACTATTTTTAGGTAATTTTATAAAATGAATTAGATTAATAAGCAGCCAAAAAACTGTAAACTACAGATTTTCAGTATAACAGAACAGTAAAGTTGATAGTACCAATTTACCTATTTAAATAAGCTACTACTTATAAGTGATACTGACAGGGATGTATTTATGAAAAAATATATTTCTTTCTCTGTGAAGAAATTCAAAGGTAAAGGTCTTTTTTTTAAAGATAAATTCTCTACATTTCCCAGGCGGATCTTGAACTCCTGGATTTAAGAGATATTTCTGATTCAGCTACCCAAGTATTTGAGGCTACTGACATTCACCTCATTTAAATCATTACATTTTAAACACTGTTTTTTTCTGAAAAGAGGTTTATAAACCTATAATTAATTAAATCTTCTTATATGCATTATACCAACAGGTTCACTTATCAAAAAACCTGTACTAGGCTTTATCTTTTTGCATTGTCTTTTTTTATTCAAATCTTTATTAGTACGTTATATATACACATCATCAATGCATTCAACACTGAGAGTTTGTACCAGTATATGACATGACTTGATTTTCATTTTTTCCCATTCCCCTTGTCTTTTTAGTTGTTACACTGAATACCTTAGTACTTATTTTCATCTTTAGCAAGTGATAAAAAAAACCTGATCCTTATGTAAAACAAAAATCTACATGTGCCTCTCCTTAGGTAACTTCTCCCAATCAAGGAAAAGAGAAAGCTCAGACTGCTCTGGTGATCCCAGGTTCACACACCTCAGCCTTGCTGACTCAGCCTCCTCAACTCTCCCCCTTACTCTTTACACTTCTTTGATTTCTTCAAATGATATTTCCTCATCTAGCTGTCACAGAGAAAAACACAGAATTCACTAATTAATAATATGCTTTCTGAAATCACTTAATATGTCACTTTGTCCTAGAATAAGACATCACTGTCATGAATGTCCCACATCACTATGACTTTAGTGGTGGTAGGAGTAATTTGGGAGGTGGAGGGAAAAGGTCATGATTGTTTCCTTTCAACTTTGCTTCTATAATAGGCAGGTAAGTTAGGTAAAAACTAATACACAGAGAGGGACTGGGCTCTCTTGGAAGTCAACAGAAAGAATAAAGACAGGACTCAAGATAAAGATGCAGTGGCCAGGCCTGGATGCCTCCCCGAGGGATAACTTAGAATTGTACTATAAGTGGTATCATTTGGTTCAGGAAGTCCAAATAAACAACAGTCAACCAGTAGGGTAACCAGAGTATCTGGACCCATCCCCCCTCGGAAATGCCTTTCCACTTCCCCTGTACCCTGGCTATGTGGCTCACTTCTCTACTGGACCACTATCAGCGAAGCCCTACACTTGCACTTCTATTAGTTAATTATAGTTTGACCCACATTGTACTCACCTTGTGATTTTTCTCTACTAAACATTCTTAGAGAAATGCTCTTACTGACAACCCACTTCCTGGACCTCTCTTGTCTCTCAGGACCTATCTCTCAATAAATCATTTTTATTCTTAATCTCTTCTGTCCTTTGAAATTCACTCTTTTATTTTAGGGAACATTAACTCAGTATATCTGAAATCTACCAGGTTGGGAATCATATTTCTCCTATATCACTTCTTTGGGGAAATACTAATCTTTTCTTTTCTAAATCTCTGTTCTTCAAATCTACTTCACCTAGTTTAAAGATGCTGCTACCTAGTAAGAGATGACTGGAAGCAGCTTTATCCTGCAGGGAAATAACTGATGTAAAGTATTTCCTTTGTCTTCTGAGATGCCACTTTGGGGCAGGGTTTGCGCAAAAGTTCCTTTTGACCATTTTTCTCATGCTCCTATGCACTCAGTACAATTTAGGGAATCCCTGTTTTTCACGAGTAGTTAGAACTCTGAACTGAAATGAACTCAGTATGACTCAAGATGGGAAATGGACACTGCACTCTACTTCTGTAATGTGCAAGACTGGCGCTGGAACCACTGAGCTAAATCCCCGGCCAAGAGTTTTTATAACAACATAATGTGTTAGAAACAAAGATTTCATATATATATATGATATATATATGTATATATATGGTTAGGAGTTATAGGGAGGGGAGTGGGGAAAAATGAGAATTGAGATCTGTCATTCACAGATACAAATTCTCACTATTAAATATGATTATGATGTACATCTAAAACATACCAATAAACTCAATAAAAGAAAAAATAATATAAAGTTTACTTTCTAAATAGTAGTAAAGAAAGTAAATAAGAATAAACAAAACAAATAAAATTCATTCATGATATCACAAAATATTAAAAGGTTATAGTTTATAGCTTTCAGATATTTGCCTCTCCGGTAAATTATATGTGTATATACTTGAATGTACACATGCAGACAGCATAGTTTACTTCATCCAGAATCAGCAGCTCTTCTTATCAGGGTTTTAATGAACAGCTGTGTACAGCTTTTTTTTTTTTTTTTTTTTTTTTTGCCACAGGGTCTCGCTTTGTAGTTCAGGCTGGCCCTGAGCTCAGCCTCAAACTCACATCACAGCAATCCTCCTGCCCCTGTCTCCTGAATGCTGAGATTACAGGCGTGAGCCACCATGCTTGGCACTGTGGCATGTGGTACTGATTGCTGGTGGTCGTGAATCTCCACGCCCAGGATTGTATGTGGTTACCGGGGATCAAACTCGGGTGCTTGCGCTTGCAAGACAGGTGCCGGAACCACTGAGCTAAACCTCCAGCCCAACAAATTTCTTAGGATGAATTCCTAAACAGAGACACTTTACATCATGATCTATGCTTATAAAAAGAAATATCAGTTGTTTTAAAAAGATAAAAGTAATTCATTATTGTTGAAAATATTAAAATAATCAAAAGTGTATAATATAAAATGTTTTCCTCTCTGCTCCTTAGCGGTAATCATGAAGAATGATTTGATATATGTCCTTTCAGACAATTCATTGATTCATTTATTGATTCAATTAAAATTTATAGGATGATCACCATCTACTTTATCAGGTAGCAGCCACTGAGAGTATGACATTGATCAAAGTTGATAGACTTGGTATAATCATAACTTAAAGGACCAATGTAAAAGAGTGACAGATTTATTTTGGTTCACAGTTTCAGAACTTCCACCCCAAGTAGACAGATTCAAATGGAGAAGTGGCTCAGGGGAAGGGCCTGCTGTGGAGAAAGCTGCTCACATCATGATAGACAAGAACCAAAGGGAGACAGAAAGATCCACAGGAGAGAAATAACCTTCCAGTTATGTCCCCAGTGATCTGCTTCTAATGAGGTCCCATGACTTAACAACAAGTAAGTTATGGACCCATTGGAGTATTAGTACCCCAATGAGTAGAATCCCCGAAATATAGTTAGTTACCTTTCAAACACAAGAGGCTTCTGGGAAACACCCTAGATTTAAACCTTAACATTGTACCCCACAACCCCAAAAGATATATGTCCCAGTCTAATTTATGCAAAGCTCAGATAATGTGTCTCAGATTCACTTCAGTCTTCACTGTTCTAGCACTGCAGAAAAGTCCAAGTCTAAAATCTTGGAAACTCTTGGCTGTGAATCCCTGTGAAAATCTTAAAGAATATTAAATGCTTCTAACACATGAGCGCACAAGTTTGACATTCCCATTCCAAAAGAGAAAAATTAAGAAAGTAGAAAGAAATGAGACCAAAGCCAGACAGAGAAGCAGCAGGGCAAACAGTTTATCCTGTAGTTCCATATACAGCAACCAGGACAAGTTGTGACAAGATTAATTTCAAAATGCTTGGAAGGTTGCACCCCTATAACACTGCAGAGTGCAGCCCTTATGGCCTCTGTCTTGGTCTGTCTTTGCTCACTGCTTGTGACTTTCCTTAGTAGCTGGTCCACATTCCTGGCATGTCTAACTTCCTGGGGTTTCTGCTGTATTTTCAGCTTCATTCTAACAGCCCTGCCCTCTCAGAGACATACTACCTGGCCTTCCAGGCTTCCTTTGAAATCTTGCTCTTTTATTCTGTTTAAGTAAAAAAAAAAAAAAAAAAAAATAGCACCAGATGGATACTGTCAAGATCTTAGTGGTAGCTTGTCCTCCTTGGATTATGGCTAGAAAGTTCTCTAAATGACTCAATAGCCAAGCACAGTCAAATGAATCCTGAGGAACTAATTCTCTAAGTAACTCTTCTCTTGCAGGGACTTTCATCTTAAAGCAAAGTCTTTTAAAAGCATTTACCATCACCTGTACACTCTTTACCTGGGAAGGATAGAATCTTGCTGTTTCCTACAAAGGCATCTTTTTTTCCCTGTCCTAATTCAGAGAACTTGACTTCTTTGTAATGCAAATATTTCCAGCAGCCAACCTCTCTGAGTCCCCAACTTTATACTTGGTTCCTTTCTGATGAAACTGTACACATTTTATGCCTTGAGCTGTACTATTTCATCTTGACTATGTAAACCTGATTAAGGATGTCAACAGTCTCATCCCACAGTCTCAACATTGGACTGCGTTGATATTTCCTTGACCGTATTAATTAGTCCACTGTCCTTAATTGCAGTCTCCTGAAAAATCTTAGGACATGTGCAGAATGTAAACAAATCTGCCACAGAATAGCACAGTATTCACTAGCCCACCTGTCAATGGAATCCTCGTTCCTAATAAAACCCCCTTGAGCCTAGCCTCTACTGTACACATTTCCATTAGCATTCTGGTCTTCAGAGTTCCAAGCAAAATCTCCAGTCAAGCTCCTTCTATGGCTTCTCTAGCCAGTATCTCCAAACCTTTTCACACTCCTCCCTCAAGCTAGTTTCAAAGGCCTCTAAATCTTATGATCAGATGAAGTGACTCCAGTGAGCCTACTTCTCTAATGCCAGAGTGTTTTATTTATTTTCCCATCTCTAAACAAAATAACCAACATCCACAATTTAAAGTAGGAGAGATTTACTTTGCTTTACAGTTTGAGAATTCTTTTTTAAATTGAATTTTTTATTGGTGCATTTAAAATACACAATCACCATCACCCTCAACATTGGGAATTTGTACCAGTATTTGACATGAGTTCTCATTTTTACCCATTCCCCTGCCCACCCTACCATCCCCCCAGGCCCTATATACATATGCTTTCTTCTTTATCATATTTGTCTTACCCCTCATTACTTACCCCTACCCTTTTCCCTTCGAATATTTTCTATTTCACAATATCTATTACAGATTCTGTAACTCATTTACATTTTCAGATTATCATAGCAGAGAAAAGATAACAGTATTTACACATAATCCAGGCTTAACTAACACGGTGCAAGGGCCTGCTGGAGAGGAAAGCTGATTAAGTCATAACGTTCAGGGAGATGAGAGAGAAGGATGGAACCAGCGAGGAGGATGTACTTTTCCAGGTCATGTTACTAATGATTCACTTCTAACCAGGCCTCCACTTCTGACAGCAAGTCAGCTATGAAGTCAGAAGTGGATTCATCCACTCAGGAGTAAAGCATGCTCATGATCCAGTCAGCTTCCAACACATGAGGCTTTAAGGAGACACTCAAGATTTAAAGCCTAACATGTACAGATAAAATTATTGATTGAAATAGTTCTATTAAATGTGTGGTGAGCGATTTAATGAGACTACATCAGGACAACTTCTGCTAATAGGTGAGATAGAATGAAACTATATCAGGGAAAGATTCTAAGAGAGGGAGGGAGAATGGGAAAGAATAAGAATCAAGACATATCATGTATAGGTACAAATTCTCAATGATGAATGTGATTAGAATGTATACTTAAAATGTACCAATAAACTCAAGAAAGAAAAATAATTTCATAAAGAAAAAATAAATTTAAATTAAAATCAAAATTAATTAATTCAACCAACTAAGAATATGTGAAGGTAAGCAAATTAGTGAGTCTCTGATTTGGTAAGCAGACAAGAGTTCGCAGAGTGTGAAAAGTCTTTGAAAGTGAAATTGAAGCTGATGATTGATAGAATACACTAAGTATGAGTCAGATGGGGAAGTGAGGAGAGACTAGACAAGAACTAGGTCACAGAGTGCCCTGGAGGCCAAGTATAAGTGAGGAGATCCATCTGAAGAGCGGTGTGAATCTTGGAGGCTTGTTTCTGTGCCCTAGAATATTTGTCCGAATTAGGCGGCCCTATACTCTGCTGGTTCCGAACTCCAATCCTCAGTATGATCGGAGCTTTTGTACTCAGAAGCCTCATTCCTCCTGCTGTCTTGCCAATAGTGAGGTATAATGTTGGGTATTTGTGGGAGTTAAAGTTAGAGAAAAGATAACTCCATCAGTAGAGTGGAAAGTGACTGATGGCCATTAGAGTTTCAGCAACGGCAGGGCAGCATGTAGGTGACAACAGAAGCAATAGCAGCCATGCTGTTAGAACTGCAAGATGAGTTAGGCCTTGAGCTATTTCCTGGTCTCAGACAAGGCCAACTTCATGCTCTCTCCCCAGAATTTTAATCAGAATCCAGTTTAACAAACACAAAAAGTGACAGTAGTTTACTCAGCTAGATAACAGTCTACAGGGTTGCCAATTGGTTCTTTTCGTTGCCTGCTCTCGAGTTCTGAGATGGATCTTAGAGTTGTTCCTTCAGCATTTCCTTAAGTTGTACAAACTCTTCTACATCCACTTGGTAATTTGCCTTTCTGCTTAAGTTGAACACAGTTAAATTTTTTCAGTGTAAATAACCATATAAATATCAAAGGAATATTCTTTTCTTTTTAATAGTGGTAAAACATATATTGCATAATTGTATCATCTCAACCATTTTGTATACATCTTAGTAGCTAAAAAATTAAGTATGTTGGACCGGGGACTTAGCTCAGTGGTTCCAGTGCCGCCTTGCAAGCGAAAGGGCCCAGGTTCGATCCAGTAACCACATACAACAAAGCCAGGTGTGGAGACTCATGCCCACCAGCAATCAGTACCACATACCACAGTGCCAGGTGTGGTAGCTCACACTTGTAATCCCAGCACTTGGGAGGCAGAGGCAGGAGGATTGCTGAGTTCAAGGCTGAGTTCAGGACCAGCCTGAACTACAAAGCAAGACCCAGCTTCAAAAAAAAAATTTTTTTTTAATTAAGTATGTTAGTTGTAGTGATTAAATTTAATGCATATTAATTGTATATATTTATGAGTTCTGTGACACGAGTGTATCATGCTTACATATTTTCAGTGTTTTCCCCTGCATGCCATGCCAGTATTCCATTTTTTAAAAGACTGAAATAATGTCCCATTGTCTGTAAATACTACATTTTGTTTATCCATTTGTTTACTGATGACCACTGGAGTTACTTACATCTTCCTGCTATTGTGAAAAATGCTGCTATGAACATGGGTGTACAAAAATCTCTGAAAGACCTAACTTTACTTTCTTTGGGTGTAGATTCATAAAAGAGATTATAATCTTTTAGAAATCTCCATACTGTTTTCCATAATGGGTAGGCTATTTTATATTCCAATGAAGAATCTCAATGTCTCCATGCTCTCATTGACAACTGTTATTTTGTGAGGTTTTTCGTTATTGTTGTTTTGTTGTTTGGCTACTGAACTGCATAGGAGTATGTATCCTAATAGATGTAAGATGTTTGTTTTTCTTTTTTAAAATATGTGTTGTATGAAGGACAGTTTCTTGTATTCACAATGACTATGATAAAATAAAGAACAATTAAATATTAACCCAAGTATCCTGGGGGAAAAGTGGTAGTTTTGGGCCCAATTTTTTTCCTAAGTTTCTTTTTGTATTCTTCCCACTTTTGCTTACTTTCTTCCAAGTCTGATGAACCTGGAAAGGTGAAATTAATATACTTCCTAACTCCCTTTGCTTTAGCATTTGCTTCCTTTCATGATGAGTCTGCTAACCATTTCAGAAAGAGTTTAAATTATGCCACATAAAGAAATTCAAAATGTAGGTTAGCGATAAATCTTCTCTTTTTCAAAAAGGATAAGAAGAAATTCAAGCTAGCTACTAGAAATCTGTGGGCAAAATAAGTAAAGTATTTATAAAGAAAGCACTTTGAATCTTTCAAGAGCCTTGTTGGTGCTAATTCAAGAACCTGAATTAAAATCATCATCATCATCATCATCATCGTCATCATCATCATCATCATCAACCCTAGAAATGAGTGCTAGGAGCTTACTGTTCAAACGCCAAGACCTAGAAGCCTAAATGTCTCCCAGGCACCTTCGCATCTTCTGCAACTTCCCTCTCTCTGGGAACACATTTCCTCAATTTTGGAGCACTCCTTTTAAGCTTTCCTTCAGCTGTTCCTGATCAAGGGACTGAGCTGATCAATGTGGACCATCCTGGATTTTCAGTGGGCAATTTCCATCTGAGTTACGCTGAGCAAGATTCTTTAACTTCTGACCTCCAGTTTCCTCATCTGTGAAATAGGAATAAAGCTGCCTGCTCATAGGCTCACTGTGGAGATTAATTGTGCAATGGATGTACACATTCTCAGCATGATACTGACATAGGGAGCAGTTACATAAAGTGAGAACAGCTCATTTTATTCTATACAGAAGTAAAATGGCATCGTTGTCTGAAAATTAAGACTATGAATGTGTCTGTTTGAACATTTTCTTAATTGTTTTTGATAACCATTTTGAGAAAAATCCTCAAGACAACTGATAAGTCATAGTGACCATAGTAGGTGATAGTGTACTGTACACTTGAAAATTGTTGAGAGTAAATTTTGTATGTTCTCACTACAAAAAATATGTGGTAAAAAATGTGATGACAAAAGAAAGTAAACAAAGTTTGTGTGTATAGGGGGTGGGGGGCTATAGGATGGACAGGGAAATGGGAAAAAAATGAGAATAAAGCCGTGTCAAATACTGGTACAAATTTTCAATGTCAATTGTGACCATAATGTGTATATAAAATGTACCAATAAAATTAATTAATCATAAGAGTGTGATATTATATGTACACACTCACTTGATATAGTCATTTGAAATTTGATTTCAAACTGACATACAGTTTTCTCAAGAAACAGTAGTATAGTGTATGACTAGTAAGAACAAGGTTCTGGGTTGAATATCCAGAGAAAGAAAGTGAGACAGAAAGTGACAGACAGAGACAGGGAGGGAGAGAGAAAGAGGAAAGAACTGAGAGAGAAAGAAAGGAAAGAAAGAAAGAATGAAGAAAGAACGAAGAAGGAAAGAAAATAATGAAAGAGAGGAAGAAAGGAAAGAGGAAAGAAAAAACAAAAGGAAAGATTTCTAACAATGCTCCCTTTCTTAACTCTTCTCTAAAATAATTACAAATTGTCTTGCTTTTGTAGAACTTTCACCAAAATTTGCAAAAATTTATTTTGACTCTCAACAGCCACAGAAGCCAGTGCAGTAGCAGGAGAAGCGGGGTTCTGAGCCTGGCTGCACCGATGAGAGTTTGGAAGGTAGGTGACTTTCCCAAGACTGAAACCGTAAGCAGCACAGCCAGTACTCAAGGCCCTGGCTCGGGTTCCAGGTCCCAATTTGTCACTGCCTTTCCCAGGGCCATGTGGTAAACAGCTGGAAAAATGAATGGAAAAAAGGAAAAAGAAAAAGAAATGTAAGGCTTGAAAGCCTTTTTGGAATGTGGAGGAATCAGCATTAAGAAACCAGTAAAATATCACCAAAGTCTAACAAAAAGTCACTAACACTGGAAGTAGTTTAACTGCTTCAATTTGATAGGTATATTCTTTAAAACAAAGAAAACATTACAGTAATTTCTATATCTTCCCTTTCTTGAATGTGTTATTTTTATGTTCCCAATACTAGATTCTTATTTCCCTTTCTTAGTTATGGATGTTAAATATATATTCTGAATATATTTTCATATATATATATATACTATTTAAAAAATCAATAATATAATAAAATCATATTTGTAATTCTCATACTATAGATACTAGGAAATAGTGCAATGAGACTCTATGTATGTGGCCTTCTGGCTTGGAGTGAATAAACAAATGAGAGAAGAAATTAGTCTGGGTATATTCCTACATTTCATGTTAATTTTTAAAAACTTCTTTAACTATAGTCAGCCAAAATTAGAATAATGCTACATTTGAAACAAATTACCACTGTATTGAAGGAGCAAACATATAGGTATGTGATTATATATATATTTATTTTTATATATAATCACTCCCTTACCAACTAATTTATCATTAGGAGTACTACCAACCACATTTCATATATATATGAAAACTTAGAAATAACCATACACATAAAAGTGAAAATATTCTCAGTTAAACCCTTCAAAAACAGAAAATGATTCTAAACTTTTAAAGAAATCGAAATTCTTGGTGGAGTACTGAATAACCGCTAAATTATTATTTTGAAAACTGTGTAGGCGATACAGTAATAAAGTGAATAAAGAAAACCCAAAAGCATGCTTACACTCTGCTTTTCACTATGAAGAGAGATATTTTGCTTGTGGACAGAAACTTAAAAGGAACATGAGAAAGTTAAAGTATTCTCCCTTCCTTATGATTTGGTTAACAGTATCTGTATTATCAGAAGCAGAAATCAGAGAGGTGCTTTTGATAGACATTATGTAAAATACAATAGAAAAACATCTAGGTTGCTCTGTCCTGATTAACCTGGGTGCTGCAGGCTTGGATCCATGCCAGGCCTGGAGAGTGAGTACGGGACACAGGCCATGACTTTGTACTTTGTGGAGAGAATCCAAAACAGCAAGCAGAATTCATTGCTGGCCAACCACTATCACTTATGTCATCTCCAAACAGTGCAGACATGTTTTAGATTCTGGTATCTGTTGGGGCATCAAAGTCCCACCATCACATCTTTAAATCATTTGGATCCCAAAAGGAAACTGAAATGACATGAGAAAGGAAAATACCACGCAAAGGGGAGAACAGTCATTTTTGTAAGTCTTTATTTTCTAGTTGTTCCTCCCATAGTAATGCACTGAAAGGCATAACAGTTTATATTGTACAAAGCATTTGGAGAAAGTACCTCAACTTGCCAATTATTTCAAAATGAGATTACAAACAAACAAACAAAAAAAAAAAACCCAAATCTTGTTCCTCAATAAAGAGAAAAATAACTGAATACAGTCTGATATTTACTTCTCTCTTTTAACATAAGGTCGGGAACACTTCATTTTACAAATAGGATTAACATGAACGTAACATCGCACAAGCTTGCAGACCACCAGCATAAAATATGGGGTACAGTTTTTAATCAGAAGAATCATGCTTTCATGAAAGAAATTATAATCGTTTATACAACTGAATCGATTTTAGTATTACAAAAACTAAGTTGCATCTATTCATATTTAGTTCATTAAGAAGGAAAACAAAACAACAAAAAAGGAATGTTAAGAAAAGCCTAACACCATTTGGCACCCCCCAGACACAGGTCGAGTCACCTTGGTCCTTGAGTCTGAGAAAGGGCTATGCCTCGGACGTCATGGCTGACTGGGACAGTGCTATTTTAATCAACAATCAATAGTTTGCCAACAAATAAATACATGATACACACAACACGAAAAAAAATTTAAACATTAAAAACCAGTGACATGATTGTCTAAGATGAAGATGTTATTACAAGTGTTTGGCAAACATTTGATTAGTGGTGCGTCAGTGCCCGTGATGAACAGGTTACTTGACGGACTTAACCTCTTTGAGCATGAACATCCATAGTTTACAATATACACATACCCTTTTCCCCTAGTTTTAAACAATGTACTTTAGAAGGCAAAAGTTGAACAAGTACTCCCTGTTTTCAGTTTCTCTAATAACTGACTGTGCATTTCATCCAACTACTTCCATCTTCCAAGGGTTAAATTACATAAAACTTTAACAAAGAGAAAAATTAAATCTGTAATTAAAAGCAACTGTTCCCAATCAGGTCAGGTAATCTTGTACATAAGAATTCATTTTCTATGGAGTGTTCATTAGTATCAAGGCTGCCATTTCAACTGCCTCTTTCAACCCCCCCCCCACACACCCTAGGCAGGGTGAACTGGAAGATGCCTTTTGCCCAGCAAGTTTTTCACTTTCGTTGACTCATTTTAAGTCAAACTGATCCTCCAGAAGTCAGCAGCTGCCTTTGCTGTGCAAAACAAAATATCGAGAATAAATAGTTTCCTTTTTCTTTCTTTCTTTTTCTTTAATCATTCAGTTTAAGGTCACCAGGCTTTAAAGGAGTGACCCTTCAGGTTTCTAAGGCATTCTGCTCGGCAGTCTGGTAAATAGTCCTACAGGAAAGAGCCATGCTACTGTTGGACTTGGTCCCACTCTGGTCAACCTTGGTAATGTCATACGTGGCTTATGGACTGGATGGCACTGGATTCTGCTGCAGCCCTTGCCATGCTGTGCCACACGGCGGAGGAACTGTGAGATGCAGAATGGAGGGACTCCTTGTCGGACAGTGACAGCATCATAGCATATGCCTGAGGCAAAAAGGAGAAACTCGATCAGCAAACAGCACTGGAAAAACACTGTATTTTCCTTTCTTTTGTTTTTTCCAGTACTGGGGAAGTGAATTCAGTGTTTTCATACAGAGCTATCTCCTTCACCTTTTTCATTTTTATTTTGACATAAAGTTTCCCCAAGTTGCTAATTTGCCCAGTGTGGGCTAGAATTTGAGATCTTCCTGCCACAGCCTCCCAGAGTACCAGGATTACAAGCATGTGTGTACCACCCAGACTATAGACCATGTGCTTTGGAACTAGAATTTATTTCATTTTCTCCTTGCAGATAGAAATAAGGCCCAAGCCTCCCTGTACAGCACTGTGCCATGGAGCAAGCACTACATCTTCTGCCCTTTTGTTGAGGACAACAAAGATGAAATGATCTGCTCGAGGTCACTCAGCTAGACCTAAGACCTGCAACTGACCTCTGCCCAAGTTTTAATCCAGTGTTCTTTATCTAGCTCTGCTTTGGAACTTATATATTCACTCCTGACACCCAGAGACCTGAAGAGGTAAGGTGGATCAGGTCATCTGCACCAACATATAAAATAAAGTGCAAGACCCAACAATCCTCTAATCAAGGACGCTCTGGCATCTGCAGAGCAGAAGGTACGCGAAGGTGCTGTGAGGAAGTTCTGTTTCTTCCTTATCATCACGTCAATTTCTAAATAGCTGTTCAGAGAATCCCCCATTTGCTGCCAACTAAAATATTCAAATGAAATGTTTGGTCTTGACTTGTGAGTGAACTTTTCACTGCTGATTTGCTATTGTTGGTCTCATCCATTGCTAAACTTGCTTGTCAAAATGCTGCTGAAGTGGAATCATTAAAGTCCTGCCAAAGACATTCCACTGTCTGTAAACAAAGACAAAATGCCTGTTGTTACTCAGAATTTCATCTCTGGGAGTCATGCTGAGACATGTGGCCAGTCTGTGGTTTCTTCTGTAATCATGGCATTCAGTTAGAAAATCTGCCTTTACAGGCTGATTTTGATTTGCTGGGTCATCGCTCTAAATGTACACATTTGACTTTTATGTATGTGATTTGCCTTGTGGACCTGTACAAAACCTCAGTATTCATTTAACAAGTATTTCTTAAGCATATACTCTCTGCCAGGCACTGTGCTAGGTCCCAGAGAATCAAAGGTAAGTAATATAGTGTTTCTCCTTTCTAAAGTTTAGAGTACATGTTAATTGAACACTGAACTTGTTATTCACTCAGATTATATCTTTTCCATTAGAGATAAAATAAAGAATATTCTGAAAGAGTTTTAAGAAAATTTGAGGTCTTCAGAAGGATGTAAGGGAGCACACAGAACATTTTGAAATTTTTGGTCTAAATCCTGGTCTCTAAACTGCCTGTTGCTCAGCTGACATTGTGACCATAGACAAGGTGTTCCATTCATAAGTTTTACTTTCCATATATACAATGTAGCAAATAACAGGACCCATTTTCAAATGTTATTGAGGAATCACTGACATTAACTTACATAAACTGCTTCACTCAGTATGCCTCAATGAAATGAGATTTATTGTCATGAAGCTAAACACTCATAGTTATAGAATTTTTCAAAGAAGATTCCATGTAGAATGCAGCCACTGTTGAATTGGTTAAAATTTTGGATTTAGTTATGATAAAAATCAGAGTAAATATAGAAATATTTTGAGGAAAAATATCTAAATTTTCCAATTCTAGAAAGTGGTAAATATAAATTATCTGCTTACCAATATTTTAGTATATGTGCTGCCGAAGCAAGCACAATTATCTGCTTACCAATAATCAAATTTAAATAAACACTTTGAGGCATAAGGATCAGAGCCCAGCATATAACTGAGTTAAGAAGTCACAGAATACAGAATGAATGGCTTCAGGAAGTAAAGTCAATTTGCACAAATGCCTGACCATTTGCAAACTGATATAAATGATATAATCAAGAAACAAGAAAAATACAAGGTAGGATTACAAAATGCTAGTGTTCCTTATGATGATAATTGTCACTCCAGTGAGCCAGGGGATTCATGCCAACATGCTGCTACTGAAACATATAACCTATCCATTCTAAGTGCTCAAGCCCATTTGCTTTTCATAACATTTGACAGTTTCCAAGTTTTAGGACTCTGTACCATGATGAAAGTACTTTTGAGAGAATATCTAAAAGAATTTTGAACAGAGGAAACCTGGATCCTTCTGATAGCTCCAATCAACTAGAAAGAATACAAAATCAAGGCAACACATGTGCACCTATGTTTATAGCAGCACAGTTTGTAGTAGCTAAAGCTTGGAAATAGCTCAAATGCCTATCAGCTGGGGATTGGATAAAGATGGGTGGGTTTTTTTTAATAAAATGGAGTATTACTCAGGCATGAAGAATGATAAATTAGAGACATTTGCATGGATGTGCCTTGAGGACACAATCATAAGTGAAATAAATAGGACACAGCTGCGTAAATACTGTATCCTCTCTCTAGTAGGTGAAACTGAAGGTGTAAATGACATTCAGAATATTTGATAGGTGTTGTGAACTAGGAAGAAAATGTTTAAAGGAAAAGAGAGAAGGGGAAAGTGAAAAAGGGAAAGATAAAAACAAAATGGAAGCAAAGCTTATAGGGTGGAGGAGTTGTAGGGAGGGCAAGGAAATGGAAAAAATGACAATCAAGATGTATCATGTATAGGTACAAATTTTCAGTGTTGAATGTGATCATGATGTGTAACTAAAATGTACCAATAAACTCAATACAGTAAAAAAAAAAAAAATTGAGGGCTTTAAAAAAACCCTAACAATTTGGCTATAAGGAAAAATGAGATATCTACTTGGACTAGTTAACTTTTAATAGTAACAACTGAAAAATTCACTTTGTCTCCTTTCGATCTTTGAGAAGTAATGGATATCTTCTCCACTCTGGTCCTTAACCAAGGAAAAGGTGTCAACTGATAGCCTTCATGTTATGTTGAGTAGGTGGAGACAGTCAGTAGGAGTTGCTAGTGTCAAGACTGTGTGCCTTTACATTAATTCAGAAGAAACAATGATTTTGGTATCATCACACTAACAAAGTTTTCACTGAATTTAATATCATTTAAAAATGCACATTATCTCACTGATACAGTGT
Source organism: Petromus typicus (assembly GCA_004026965.1). Lineage (NCBI taxonomy): Eukaryota > Metazoa > Chordata > Mammalia > Rodentia > Petromuridae > Petromus > Petromus typicus. The sequence continues at coordinate 83,558 of PVIR01001822.1, read as the reverse complement.
TCTATTTTAGTCATTTAATTATTATTTATTTATTTTGAGACAGGGTCTCATTTTGTAGTGCGGACTGGTCCTGAACTCAGCCTGGAACTCAGTAGTCCTGCCTCTGCCTCCCGAGTACTGGGATTACAGGCATGAGCCACCACGCCTGGTATTGTTACATGTGGTTACAGGGAGTTGAACCTGGCCTTTGCACTTGCCAGGCAGGTGCTGGAACCACTGAGCTAAATCCCTGGCCCTTGCTATTTTAAGACTTGCTATTATGATATACTACATTTGCTATTAAGATTAACCCAGAACATCTCATGCAAACAGGAAATCAATTTCAAATGTACAAGCCAATATGATCACACTTTTGATGTCAGTCCACCTCCAAAATGGTCTAATAGATCATAACAATTCAACCAATATGTTAATAGGAAGTCTTTTCTTAAAAAGGGGGACCTGAGTGAACATTTTGATTAACTGTAGGTGTCAAAAAAACCTACTGATTTCCTTTTCTTAGAATAAAAGAACCAAGGCTTTTTAAATTGTTATTTCTTGTTTGGTTTTGGTTTTGACTTTTAGTACCGGGAGTGAAACTCAGGGCAGTGCGCTTACCAGGCAGGCACCACACCAATGAGCTACATCCCAGGCCTTAACTGGTATTTATGAATGCTTAAACAGATTTTGTTTTAGATACCACCATGATCACAAAATGTTGTAGTGCTTGGTGAACTTGTGTACCATTCATTTATTTAATAAAAAATCGGCAGGTTTTATTTTTTGATATGCCACTAAGTTGGTAAAAACCTTGGTACCTCATTTAATTACTGATTTCAGGTTGCTCCTAAATTCTATAATTTGATGACTTATTTAACTATGCTCAGCAATACACTGCATACAGTAATGACAAAAACATAACTTGCTTTCTAAAAATCCTAAAATGTATACTATTGACAAAAAATATAGATACTAAGAAATTAAAAATAATTCTCAAGTAATACATAAATAACTAAAACAAACATTATGACCTGTAAAGAAGCAAAAGAACTGCAAAATAAAGGACAGATTGTTGTAAAATAGGGTTCATCCCGAAGTTTCTGTGCCGAGTGCAGCCATATTAACTGCCTTGTTGGTTAACCCTTTTGGATTCAGTCATATATAAAGACAGGAACATTGTGGGCAAAGCATCTGGACCTGCTTCTAGAATACTGCAAAGGGAAAATATTTGTTTCTTGATCATCAAAGGTAACGTATGTTTTTATGCACAATGTCCCCATGATGCTCTACTGCAGGAAAGAATGTACCTGGGATTTGGACTTTCTGTGTAACGGCTGTTTAAGTTCCTCTGGCACATGGGAAGTACTAAAAGAAGACAGCTCAGCTTCAGTATATTGATTATCTTCCATTTTCCTCATTTTGAGGCTATCTGTGAAGTGCCTTATGTGATCTAGAGCAGAAAGTCCAGTTTTATATTCTTCCTCTTTATACCTAAAATGAACCAATGGGAAAGCACAGAAGTTTTTTTTTTTTTTCCTTTTTCAGTTTGTTTTCCAATTAAATCACTTGCATTTGGATTTAAACAGCTGTCAAATTTCAAATTGTACTTGCTGTGTTAAGTATCATGCACCAATTGTTGGATTCTTTAAAATATTTATAAATACCTTATCTTAAAACATGCTTTTCCTTAACATTTTAAATAACTAAAGTCAAGCATATATTTGAGATAAAATCAAGTTATGTCAGCAATATGTGCAGACAAAATTCATACATCTAAAATTTCCATTTAAATTAAAGCTAGTTATGAAAACATGAGGTCAGCACACATTATCCTCATGAAAATACAATATTCCTGTCAACTGAGCTCTTCAGTTAATTTTTTTCATTTCAATATCAATCATTTATATAGAGTATATTAGTACCTACTGAAGTAAGATCTGTATGAATTAGATTTGCCATATTTTTGAATGAAATTGTATCATGTTGAAATCTCCATACCCCTTGAGATTCCTAAGTAGTCCAGACTAAATGATTGTGTACTTGGTGCAGTTTTCACACACCCTCCCTCCCTCAGGAGGTATTGCACAAACACAAGTGCATTTATGCACTTGCGGATTTCCTTCATAGTTCACCTGATTTTACTCTTGTAAAAGTGACACACAGTGTGTGCCTGGCTAACTCCCACATAAGCTTTATGGTTTGATGATCTCACAAAGTCCTTATCAGCTAAGGGACTGAAATGAAGAAACACAGCAGGAGGGACGCAGATGTGAGCTGCGTAGCCGCTCAGGTTCCCCGAACGACTTACCTCGCTGGGGACGTCTTACAGCTCATCTCCAGGGCACTGGCTTCTTCGAAGTCATCCTCGGGGTTTCCTTCATGTAAATTACTTGTCACGGGTTCCTTTCCGGTTTTTCCCATAAGTTCATTGTCTTCATCCTCCTCATCCAACAACACCTCGTCTTCCACTTCTTCGTCATCCATCAAATCGGAATTTTGACTGGTCACCAAAAGCTTTTCGTCCTTAAAGTGACTGCCATTCATTCTATTAAAAAGAATAAAAAGAAAAAGTGTCAACTACGAGTTTAGTTTTTCAATGCACATTTAGCTTGCTTATCTTCTTCCTAAAAATTGTCCAGATTTCTCAACACTTACAAAAGAAGTTTTTATTGTTTATGCTTTATGGCAATCTTGGGGAAATAACATAACTTCACAAATTAAAAAATGAGGAAGAAATAATTAGATGGTTATTAAGATTATATATAGGATCTCTGGCAGAACTGGAAAAATAATCTAGCCTCTGGTTTCTTATCAGTCTTTTGCAGAACAAATGATATCATTGTATGTGGTACAAAAATACATAAATGTTTTCTTTGCATAATGCACCTAATTATTATTTAAGTACCCACTATTTAAAATAAATTATTTATGGAAAATTCATACTCTCGAGCAGCACTGACAATAGCTTCCACACATATAACTAACATAAATCTCAAGATTCAGAAAATAAGAAAGGAGCTACCAAAGACCAGTGTCATTTTCTCTTACTAGATGACATTTATGGTACCTTCCTCTTAGATAGTCTGCCTCAGTTTGGAAGTAACTGACAGCCCACTCATTTGTATTTTTCCAAAATATTCTTGATAGTCTGAATATCAAAAAGTTCCTTGTTTCCAAAGAAAATACTGATGTGAGAAATGAACCAGAAATGTAACTGTACAAATATCCTTTGAAGTTTTATTTGGCAAGTACTTCTAATATAAAGATGCAAAAGAAGAATATTATATCTTAAAATGTCATTTGTAATATTTTTGTTTATTTTCAAAAAAAGTAAGATATAAAGAGTAATTATAAAAATTTTAATTACCCAGGAATCCTAATTTAATACTTATACCTTTTTTTTTTTTTTTTTTTGAGACAGGGTCTCACTTTTGGTTAGTTCAGGCTGGCCCTGAGCTCACTATGTAGCCCAGGCAAGCCTCGAACTCACAGCAATCCTCCTGCCTGTGCCTCTTGAGTGCTGGGATTACACATGCGAGCCACCAAGCCCGGCACTGTGGTATGTGATACTGATTGTTGGTGGGTGCGAGTCACCATGCCCAGCATTGTTATATGTAGTTATCAGGCTCAAACTCGGGACTTTGTACTTGCAAGGCAGTCACAGGAACCACTGAGATAAATCCTTGGCCCTAATTTAATATATTTGAGGGCATTTATAATTAAGATAAGCTTCTCTGGCTTTCAAATGAATATTTAATAAGAATTTGGATTTAAGTTTTGTTATAAAATTGAAATTAAAACTGTAGGAATTTTAAATTAGTTATAAAATAAATATATCAGATGTTTTGATATTAAAAGTTGTCTTTTTGTAGGTTCTTCCTTTTAAAGATATATGACTAGAGAAATTAAATCACCTGCAAATTCAGAAAGCTTGTGAGTGACTGAAATACTATCAGAGAGGTCCTTATTTGTGGACCGTTTATGAGCTTCCATTTTCTCTCATTCCTCCATTTCCTGATTCAGAAAACTCAGGGAGACTCTTACACTACTGTTATAGTAATGTGTGATTTTCACATGTAATGTAATTATTTTCCAGACAATGGAAGATCAGGCATCATAATGCATTCCCAACATTTAATCACATAATACACAAGTATAATATATTTAGATTTCCAATAATAAAATTAATAGATAAATAAAACACTCAGGTATACTGCACAAAGTAAAAACCCATTTGAGCAGGAAAATTCATATCATTACTATTAAGTCTTTCATATAACCAATTCCTTAACTTGTTTTATCACTGAATGGTGCAAACATACTTTGCACAGACATAAATTATTAGTTTCCATATACACTGCCAACTTGCTAGCTTAAATGGATTGAAATTGTTATTCTTTTAAAGACAAGTAAAGAACAAAAGAGCATGATGAAAACCAACAGTAACAAAAGCCAAGTTAATTAAGAAAATATATTTGTTAATTATGCTTTCCAATGTAGCAATTTATAGAGGGTAACTTATTCATCAAAAGTAGCCTGATATGAGTTGAGATGGGAAAAGTTGAATGACTCAACTTTATTTCTGTGCTGTTTCAGCATGTTGAAGCCAGATGTTCCGGCCAGAACAACTTGCAAATCTCCAGTTAAGAACTAAAATTCTGAATAAAAACCTGAGAACTAAATGATGTCTTTTACTCAGTATTTCTTATTTACATCATGTAAACACTGTTAGCAAAATGTACGACTGTGACTGTGCTTCTTAACTGCTGTTATTACACTGTGCTTTTGATTACCTGCTGCCTCCCTTTCCCGCTTCCTGCACAGTGGCAAGCAGAGGAAAAGATATGTCCAACTGTACACTGTTCCAATCAGACTTCTTAGGTGCCTAGAAGAATCTCTCTCTTCCTCTTTCTTTAGACGTACATTTATACAAGGCAAAGACTGAAAGCAGTCATATGCTTTCATGTTATTTAGGTAACATTTTTCATTTAAAGCAAGCCTTAATGGAGAAACTACCCTAAGTAATTGACCTTGAATTCTTACCAATTTCAGAAATAGAAGTCACTATGCTAATGTAATTGTCTAATGAAAACTAATGAAACTAATTTCATGTTAAATTTTCAGTTAACATACTAAAGTTGTTAGCATCTTAAGTAAACCACAAGAAAGTTATGTTCAGAAAAATATTCCCAATTTCAAATATTTAGTTATATAAAATCAGAAAAGTTATATCTAATAGCTCTGGCAAAAATAATATTTCATGAACCTCACATAGGTAAGTGTGATTTATCAATCGCATTAAAAGCTTCACTTTTAATATATTTAGTGTTGATGATAAGAAAAGGGAACCAATGCACTGGGGGACTAAAAGTAAGAATTATTATGTCCACTGAAATAAACTTCCCAGAATTATGTGAATGTTCACTTGTGAGGACACAAAGCCATGATAAAATCTAAATCAAGAAGTCTCCAATAGTTTCTACATCAAAGATATTTGGGTGCAATAGGGGTTTGATTTATAAATACACATACAGAGAGAGAGCAGAATGGAGACAAATATAGGAGAAGAAATAGTCAGGTTACCTGTAATACACATAATACATGATATATAATAGTAATCACAAGTGGCCAAAAGTTTCATTGAATCCTAACCCTACTTCTCCCGTCTCCTTCTAAAATCTTGGAAAGGAAGCAGCACGGTACTGTGAAATTCTCAGGAGCTCTAGAATCACATGGAAAGGATCGAATCACATTTATTGTTTCTGTGACTTCTGGCAAGTGATTTAACTTCTGATGTCACTATTCCGTCACTGACAAAATTGCAGTGCCAATCTTAGAAGATCATCATGAGGATTAAATTCATATGCATGAGCTAGTAATATATATAGTATTTAATATGCATGAAATAAATGCTGGCCATTGGTGGAAGGAGTATGAATAATGCTACCAAGTGAGAGCCACATCTGCACTTTCCCAAGACACAGTCTGAGACGCCATGGGGGTGATCAGGAGACTCTTTTACCTCTCCTCTGAGTTTCGGGGAGACTGGCTGCTGTGGTTGCTGTTCCCAATGAAATTCCGGATTTCAGTGAAGTAAGCATCTTCCTTGTCATCCAGAATGGCGCCTGTGCTTTCCAGTTCAGAATGAGGGGACGATGTTGCCGTACCTGAGCGGAACAGAAAGCCTTGGTGACAAAGATTATTATTTACCTGGCAACTTTGTTTCAACCTCACTTCTCAATAACTCGATCAGTGTCATTTCTGAAAACACACTTTTTTGAATATTAATAACAATAACTATGTCTTCCCTGTCTATAACACACATGCTAATGACAGTCCCTTGGGAATGTCATGAAACATCAATATTATAATTTACAGACTTTGTGGACGTCATTTTCTTACCAGCATTAGCTGACCCCACTGTGACACGGGAACATTTTTATTCATATAATTAGTAGGTAGGGTGAGACCAGTTAGAGGCAGATCTTAAAGAGACACTGTTATAAGAAACTGTTCTAAAGACTGTGTGCAGGCCTACACATTTATTGCTGCTGTGCTAAAGTGTTATGAAATAAAGATTGAAAACACACTGAAAACTTTGCCTTCTAATTTAGTGAGCTCAACTGCTCATACTTTTTAAAATATGAAAAATAACTATGCAGAACAGATTAGCTCAGAGGTTGGTTCCATATCAAGAGGACAATATTGGATCTGGCTGTTCCAGGAAGGTCTTCAGGAAGGTCATCTAGACAGTGAGCATCACAAGACCTGTCTCCCAGGATTGCTGTGCGGTTTACTTAAATTGGCACAAACATGAGTAACTTTACATGTGGTCAGACTTTACATCTACATTAACTTTGTGTTGATTATATTGGCCACTGAGTATTTATAATTTAATAATTCTACAATTTAATGGCTATATGACAAAATAAGAGGTTACAACATCATCTCTACTTAGAAAACATATGTCTAAGGTTAACAGATAAGTATTCCACTTTAACAAGTTACATTCTTAACATTTTTAAATCCTGAAATAGCAGATGAGAGAATTATAGTAATATGCTTGGAAGGGCCACACAGAAATTGTTCTTTGTGTTTGATTAAAGTCTGTGCCTAAAATTGAATATTTTAAGGCCATGTTTATTAGACTTTCAGTTTGACAAAGGTGAACAGTACATAGTTCTAAGTAGTCATTAGATCATGGACAATGTTCCAATGCAGTGAAAGAAAGATTAATAATAAAGTAATACTTTAAGGTTACTAGGACAGTATATATAAATTCAACTCTTTCCTGCTCTAAAAATCTCTTTTCCTCAATTCTGTACTTATCCCCTCCTCTTCATTCATTTCTTTGACTCTAACTTCATGACTTGGCTCTGTATACACAGGCCAGCATGTAACGCGAAGACCAACAGTCCTTTCCAGTAAAAAGTGCAAACCTGGCAAATCTGAGGTAAGATAAGACTAGTTTTTGTCAGTTAATTTTAACTTCATTTTACATCAGAATTTGTGATAATAAAAAAATTCACCCATTGTTTTATCTGAGTTTATCAGATCAGTCTTCTCTCCCTTGTCTTAAAAAAGTTACCTTGTAAAGATTCTCTAAACCACAAGCTTTCTACAAAAGCACCAGTGGTTTCTAGGTCAATACACCAGAGCTGTGGACCTTCTGCGATGCTTAGGACACCCACTAGGTTAAAAGATTGTTCCCTTCAATTTAGGACAACTTGATGCATACATTTCCAGTGAGTTGGGAACAGTTCTCTTTGCTCAAAAGTGATCATTCAGATGAATCCAGCAAGGGGAAAGGAATAATAATAACCCACATAATGCCACCAACTTGTGTAGTAATCTATAGACCAGTATTCACTAAAATCTCAAGGGAAATTTGCTGTTGACTTTCACAGATAGATCTAAATTGGAGGTCAAAATGAAAACAAGATCGCAATTATCATTTAAAATATCAAAAATAACTACTCTTCTCCTCATACTACAACTACCTACCAGACATGTTGCCATTCTCATGCTTCTTTAAGTGTCTATCTAAATTGGTTTGCTGACCGAAACACCTATCACATAAGTGACATTTAAATGGTTTTTCCTTGTTGTGAATGTTGCGAACATGCCGCTGCAAGTTAGAAGATATACTAAATGATCTGTCACAGTATTTGCATCTGAAAAACAAACACAGAAAATATTTTCAAGTAAATACAAAGATAGTTCTGAAGACTAATGAAACAGAAGTCAAAAATTGTCAACGTTTTACAAAACATGTTAGTCAAGGCACCAGGAAGGGTATTACTCACATAATCATAAAATGTTGATATACTGGTGTGAAGCCCTATAGTGACAGTAGTTGTTTATTTTACTTTTTTTGAAAAAAATGTATGTGGATTTATGGCCTTTCCAGCAATAATTTTATTTAATTCCAAGACCCATTACAATAAGGAGCACTGTACATTTAGTACAGGGTTTTGTGGGGGTTTTTTTGTACTAAGCAGAATGACCTGAGAACTGATAAACTTACACTCTCACCAACATGTCAGAAAATCTTTACTCACAAAATTTTCTCCCAAAATTATAAGGAAAAGAGATTTCACCTTTGACATGCCTTCAATTATCTATTCATGTACAAAGAAGATTCTCCAAATCTATTAAACTTCTTAAATCTGAATAAAGCAAAGTCTATACAATGATCAGCTATTACTTTATAACTCTTTTCTGCCAACGTCTTGGCAGAAGACTGGGGGCTTTAAATTAAAAAGAAATGCATGCTATTCCAGTCGATGAATAGCTAATTAAAAGACTGTTCAAATCAAGGATGCTTCAAAAATGAATAAAGTAGCCAATAGGCTATAAGGTTTTCCTACTTACTGCTATGTGCTGGATTCAGAGAAGCTTTTGAAGTTGTGGTCTAAGAAAAAAAAGTTGTCAAGGGAGAGATTTGCACCTAGGTTTAAACTCTGGAACCCAGACTTTCTGAACAGTTAACAGCAATACAGCTGATATTTTTTCATTTGTAAAAAAAAAGGGGGAGCTTGACAATATTGATTAAGATCTCTAGCTATGGCAAATTTCTGGTTTGTGAATTAAAAAAACAACCACAAAACCTATGTAGAATAACACCATCTAGGAGACAGAAGAAAACCATTGCATTCAGGCACCAAAAAAAGTAATGAGTGTGCGGTCACAGTTGCATATCAGCATTCTTGGTCATGGCATTTGGATATGGAAATTTTTTCCCTCACTTAAGCAGAATTCCTGCAGTCAGAATTTTTTCTGAAGGAGAAATTATCTAAATCTCTCCATACTTGTATCTTTGGAGATCTGTTATATCAAGTACATTCTATTGTGCATAACACTGATATGTCACTTATGATTAGTATTTATAAAATATATAGGAAATCAAGGAATTAATAAAATACTGATTTTCTGAGTTCAAGTCACTCAAATTCTCTATGAAAGTTCTATTTATCTTCAAATAAACAATGGTTTGTCAATTTTTCATTCTTGTATGTAAAAACACCTTGAAATTGAATAGTTCTCGTTGAATGAAATAGTAAGTATTCAGAAAACAATAATTTTACACATATACAAAGCATAAGAATTTCAGATGAGATTGGGCATGTTCAGGATGGTATGGCTATAGACAAGCATAAGAAATTCAAAGGAGGGCTGGGGATTTAGCTCAGTGGTTCCAGCATCTGCTTGGCAAACGCAAGTTCCTGAGTTCAATAGTTGGTACCACATATCACAATGCTGGTCATGGTGGCTCACACCAGTAATCCCAGCCCTCAGAGGCAGGGGCAGAAGGATAACTGTGAGTCTGAGGCTCGCCTGGGCTGCATAGTGATTTCAGAGCCAGCCTGAACTACAAATAAAGACCCTGTCTCAAAAAAAACTTTAATAAAATAATTTTAAAGAAAAATGAAATTATGACATTGCTTAAGATAAATATCATATATCACTGGAAAAAGTACCCATAAATTCACAATTCTTTGCACAAAATATTGCACATTAAATAATAATATTATGTTTTAAACTGGAGGAGGCCATGTTGGTTATTTTTATTCTTTTGTAAACAATAATACCAAACAGATGTGTCCCACACATCATATAGCTAATTTTGATTTTGAATAATATAAGCTAAGAGGCACTGTAGGAAATTGTGGATAAAACTGGCAATTTTCCTATAATATACTCTACTTTACAGATTTTTTCCCCCTCTCACCACATTTAAGACCTCTTTTTTTGTCTTAATCTCCTGTTAGTACCTATAAACAGTGACTTAGCTATTCTAGGAAAACAACAAATACACAGATTGATAACTCCTAGCTCAGATTTGATGCACAGAAAAGGGAAAGTGCAATGTTGCCACTTTTATCAATTGAAGAAATACTGAGTTATCAAGAAGAGTGAAAACTAAACTAACAAAAGAAATTTAAAGGGCCAACATCTTTTAAATGCTTATTTTTATATTAAACATTATTAATGTTAATTTAATTAAACATTTAGTGCATGGTTCTGGCACCTGCCTTGCAAATGCAAGTTCCCCAGTTTAACCTGTGGTACACACACACACACACACACACACACACACACACACACACACACACACAAGAACTAAGCATTGTGCTATAACTTTTAAACTGAGAAGGAAGCCATGATTAAAAGAATTAAGACTCTTTTCATTTTAATCAGTCAGTCAAATCTTTCAGACTCTACACTGGAGGAAACCCACACTGAGACACAGATATTGAGTCCTTTAAATTGTGCCTGTAAGTCCACTTTGATATTCACAATATTTACTAAGATATTTAGAAAAATCATTGTCAAACCTGTAAGGCTGCTCTCCTGTGTGAGTTCTCAAGTGCCGTGTGAGGTTCGCAGACCTTGGGAAAATCTTACCACAGTATCTGTTATGGAAAGATGTTTACAGGAAAACGTCAGCACAATCCACTTTATTCCTCTCAGTCCACACAGCTGCCAGATGCTTATTCCTGATTTAACTAATCTTGCATGGAACTCATGTGTCTTCAGTACTTAAAATTTGCAACAAAGTCATTTTACAGATATAAATAACTCTACAAATAAAGTGCATTATGAGATCTGCTTGAGTTTGTTCATGCGTAAGTAAGCAGTTTATGAAAATCGATAATGGTTTTGATGACCCACATATGCCTCTTCTGTTAACTCATTATCTTTATATCTACAAAACCTAACCAGACAAGAAAGTTTAAAAAATGACAAGAGTTTGTGACTCTGGGTGGATATAACCATATTTTAAATGTTTCAACTCATTTGACATGTTGGGCACAGTGACAACTCCCCATACATTGAATGGTACTAGATCAGACAAGATCCTGAAACTTCATCCATCAAGGTGCATTCCCATAAATGCTCTGCTGGAAATAAAGTGGCATATTTTCCAAAGGGCACATAAATTGATAGGCCTGAGTCAGGCGGTGCAAATTTCTACAGACAATTCAGAAATTACAAACACAGTTTATTTTCTAAAATAACATAAAATAAGCTTTCTGCTTTTACTGACAAAAAAACAAGGAAGTTGTTAACTAGTTTTTTCTCTTATAGACCTTATTCATCCTTCCTAAATGGTCTTATTCTTCCATGCCAGGACAATTAATGAAGACAGTAGTATTTTTTTACCTCTGGATGAAAATAATTAACTGTGAAAGAAAATTCATAAATACCAAAGTGAGACAAGTAGATAGTATCTGGACTGCCTCCAACCTCATGTATCACAACCAAATGGTCTGTGTTAAAATTCTCATTTAAGAATAATTTTTAAAACTGCTATTTTTATATTTCACTAAATAAAGAGCACTTTGAAGTGCCTGAAATCTATCGTGGTTGCTATTAATCATCCAATCAAGAATAATTTCCAAAACAAACAACAGGGCCTGCTGAAATCAGAGGGAGTGTTTCAGAAAGTCAGCTGTAATTAGCTTCGCAGATACCTGCAGGTATAACGCTCTTTTCCCTTGCGCAGTAGGTTCTCTGGCAGAGTGTTAGGAGGTGCTCGGAAATTGAACATGGAGGGCACCGACTGCAGGAGCTCGCTGGCCTCAGGCTTCAGGGCACTGAAGCTCTCTAGCTTTTCTGCCATGTTTTCAATAGCTGACATCTGAAAGGCAAAAGAGCGAAACCATGAAGGGCTTGATATCTTTTTTTCTGTAATAACCTGTGATGAACCAGGAACATTATTAATAGGAAAGTAACTAATCATGAGTCCCATAGGCTTGGGTCAAAACACTGAACAAACAAGAAAATGATCGATTTCAGAAATGAAAGTAAAATTAAGCTTATACAAGGTGAACTATTAGTGAAGATCAAGTATTACACTGGGTGAACATTTTTTCCCAAGACCTTACGTAATTTTATAATAATCTAATGTACAATGAAGCAGTAAAATATATAAAAGAGATGAAAAGGTCAAATTAACTTTTACTTAAGTAATATTATTCTATGGATACTAAAGTAAACTGGAATTTTAGAGAAATATTATGACTTTCTTAGGCACAAGAGTTGATTGAAATAGATGGTGGATATTTAAATTTTTTCATTTTTAATCCTAATTAGTACATATTGCAGTACATGTTTCCATTCGTTGTGTAGAGCTGGTATGTGTACATAACATATCTTAATTCCTTTTATTTACCCGTCTTCCTCTTCCCTTACATTTCCGCTATCTCTTGATCTTTCTCTTCTCTGAGAAAGACTTGTCTCCCTACTTCTTATTATCTATCTTTTATTTTGTTCTTTACTTTATTTTGGGTTTCTTATATAAAAGAAACCATATAACACTTAATCTTATGTGTCTGATTTATTTCACTTAACATTATATTCTCAAGACATCCATTTTCCTACAAATGAGTTGTGTCCATCTTTATAAAAGAGTAGTAGTATACACAAATACCACATTCTGTATCAATTCATTGATAGATGTACGAAATTTATTACAGTAAAAGATGCATTGCCACATTTATCCCATCATCCTTGCCACTTTCTGAAGCATTTCTGGAAGTCCTCTTTCATGAATGTCTTTACAAAGTGTGAGAAAAAATAATAGTGGGAATCAAGTCTTGTCATATACTAGTACAAATTCTCAAAGTTGAATGTGATGATGATGTGTATATATAATACACTAATAAAGATTTGAATTTAAAAAAGATAACAGTGAATGCTGCTGCTGAATAGCATCCAATGGAAATACAAGATCATAAAAACATTACAGTGTGTTCTCATCTACTTTATCCAACAGATCTGACACCGAACAACATGTGGCTCTTTCCCAAAGTGAAAACTACAGTGAAAGGTAAATATTTTGAATCAATTCAGAGCATCAAGGCAGCCAGGACAACACAATGAACACATAAAAGAAAAATACAGAACTACTTCAGAAAGTGAAAAGAATTATAAGATACTTGTGCTTGAAGGCAGAGTATTTTGAAGGGAATTAATGGCAGTGTGTCTTTTACTGAAATTTTTTTAAATTTAAACATTCACTGTAGTTTGGGATTATAACATAAAAATCATGGAGTCTCATCTCATGAGGAGAACTCACAGCAAAAAAGTACAAGTGTCAAAAGTTATAGCTTATGCCAAATATATATAATTTAGGAAGAAAAAAATGAAATATGTAAGAGGTGTACCACTTAAGACTATGTTAAAAATTTTTAATGAGATTTTATATGAAAAATTTTGGTGAAATATTTTATTCTGGACAAAGATGGTGTTAAACTGACAGTTAATTCCATATGAAAATAATGTCACATAATATAACTTCATGTGTACATTGTAAGACAAAGGAAGAAGTTCATAGAATTATTTCTCAGACATTCTTGGAAAAAAATTATCTTGCTAATCATAACAACTTAATTAGTTTTCCTTTCAATATTAAAATTTTTGTCCAGCTACACACATATTTGACATATTCACAACTATAGGATAGTATTAATTTTAAAATTTACTTGATTCTTAGCGACTTTAGAGGGACTCTTCCTTTTTTTTTTAACTCTCGCAACTCTAACTGGTGCTCACATTTTGTTTAGAATCTATTTACTATCAAATATTTAAATAGACAAAGCACATTCTCAGAATATCTTGTTAAATCAATTTGTTTGCAAATACTAAAAAGAAATACTATACATTTCTCAGAGTTAGGTTGGTAGATCAGGAGACACACAAAGACTCAGACAGTAAGAACTATTCAACCAAACAACTGATCCACCTGTGAGGTGAATTTTTTTACTGATATAACAGCAAGGCAGAGAAGGAGATCTGATTTACAAGGGGCAGTTAAAAATAAAAGGTAACATTTCTCACTTAAAGAATAATTTGCAAATTATATATTCAGTGAACACAGCATTGGCCAGAATGCCCTTTACTTCCTAAGCCAGAACACAATCCTCACCTAGGTGATATTGAGTGTCTGACTCTTCAAATGACTATTCCTGTTTTAGTTACCTCTTTTTTTCTCTCTTTATCTTGGAACCTGGCCTCTCGTTTCATGCCCAGACTCCTAATGTTAGCTACAAATTGCAGTGACAGGGTACTACTGCCAATTTGCCAAATGTCTTTCATTAAACACTGTGCAAAAAAATCTCAGAGGAAAGTCAAGATACATTTACTTGTCACACGACAAATGTGAACACACTGGGAGGCAGTAAGGGCTATAAGCTCAAGGGTTTGATTCACAATCATTCAGCTGCTAAAACATTCTCCACAGATGCAAGTGGACAGCACATTTGTCACTATGAAGGATTTTGACACACACTGATCACAGAACAGAGATATGGAATGATGATGCTGCCCAGGGAGGTTGGAGGAAATTCTGTCTGCAGAGTACAGACATCATCCCCTTCCAGGCAGAACATTATCATTTTCACATCACTTTGGATTTTATTTATTAACAATCAATCCAAAGATACTTCATGATACTATTTTATTTGCATTTGTTTCTTCTACATTCCTAACTGTTCCTTGCAGGATGTAACTTTGATATTCCATCCATCATGGGAGAAATTATGTGAAAAATGACCTCTGGTCTTCAAGTTGATCAGCAGTAACAAGTGAGGGTAAGGGTCACGATCGAGTGTATTTATTGGAAAGAACAAGAAGTGCACAAGTGAGGATTATAAATGTTTCATCTATGTATATTTAATATTCGGGCAAAGTTTCATTATCTAGTGACTTTAAATCATTTGAGTGTCCATCCTGCTGGTACACTCAGATTCTTGCAGCAACATGTCTCATAGAAACACTTTTCCTTTTCTATGGAAATTAGCTTACTCGTGACAATTATTATTCTCAGCTTTCATCTCCAGCACACGTGAACTATAAGTCCTTCAAGTTATTTGAGAGCAATTGGCTGTTGAGAAATGTGTCTTGCTTTAACAGCTGCTAATATCTAGCTCCTTTTGAAGAAAGATCATGGTGATTACTTTACCTCAAACTGTTTCAAATTGGGAAAACCGTCAAGAAACAAGGAAATACATTACAGGCTTGATGGCTAAATTAGGACATTCTTAAAGATAATAGGAAAAAAGAATAGAGGTTACCCAAGTGCCTCACTTACAAACCACCCGCACCTTTGGCTTGTACTGTCAAATGAAAAGAGGATTAAGTTGGAGTAGGAAAGGGGGACAAGGACGATAAGTGGGCTGAAGTTAGTTATTAACACACACACACACACACACACACACACACACACACACACACACACACACAAAACTTCTGCCAAGCTAGCAACAACTGAAGTGACATAAAAACTCTTCAGTAAGTCTTCCTCTTGTTGTCCTCAGATTTCTTCTTGTAGCACTTAACTCAGTTGGAAATAATACAGACCCCCATCAGAACCAAGAAGAGAGGCTTCCGTAGACATCTGCCAGTTGAATTAACAATTCTATGACCGCAATAAACCACAGTATACAACTTAGACCAAAGCGTTGAATTCAAGTGAGCTTTTGTTTGCAGATGTATCAAAACTCCGACCTTTTTTTGCCAACTTGTCTGATTCATGTTCCTCCAGAAGGTACATACATTTTTTTGGAGAAGTAGTGAGTTTGATATTCACTGTAAAGTCTGACTTACATTTTGAAAAGCAAGATAATTTGGGATTTATGGGACAAAATCTCTCTCTCTCTCTCTCTCTCTCTCTCTCTTATGTGTGTGTGTGTGTGTGTATTACTTATGAAAAATTCAATGAAAAAGACAATGTATATCACTATAAATAAAAAACTGCTGACAATGGGGAAATTGAAGAGGGAAAACCTTGGGCAATGTATTTTAGAAATGTATTGTCATATGACCCATTAATGATTTAGGGCAATCTCCTATCAGTAAAAGGCAATTTTTTCCTATGGAGCAGCAATTTGATTTACATATATAATAGTTGTTGATGGTATCTGCAGCCAGATGTCTGGAAGAGGAAGTTGTTTCCCTCCCTTTCAGTCCCCAAGAGGCTATTAACTTTACACTGACGCAAACTAATATTTAGACACAATTCCCTTGCTCCTACCAAAAAATGTAGCTATGTCTCCAGTCAAATAAAGTTAGTATTTTTAAAAATATTTCAACAGGCCAGATATCATCAACCAAATCTTAAGAGCTTAGCTTAATATTTATTGTCTGGCACCAATAATTGATGACATAAAAGCTTCTCATTAAAACTATCAAAATGACAGCTTGATTATATGAAATGATATGTCCAAAGGCAATATGAATTATGTGACCTAATGTTTCACAATTAGATTACACATGGTTTTATCAGAAAACAACCAACTATTCATAAATAACTTATGATGAGAAAGTTGGGAGATTAGGCAGTTTTCTATATTTATTCACTTGATAATCTTGAGAAATCTCAAAATCATGGTCATTTGAGGAATAAGAAAATATTCATATTTTATGTTTATGTCATTCCATGTATCATACTCAGAAATCATGATTATGAAACCACTTTAGAGTTTTTACCACTGAAAATTGTAAATATTATCTTTAATATCCACTTTTAATATTTGTACCATACAAATGTAAATCACAGCCCTGAAAAACTTGTGAGCCAACAGGATAGAAACATTTCCAAAACACTGCAATGGCAGTTGCTATACTGTTGTGTTTACACAGAGAATCTAATGTAAAATCTGAATTGGCTTAGGAAGTAAAATGATCAGTCATACTATATAGGCTCACAACATAGCTACTGTACCTTAGAAAAGACAAAGGCCATGAAATAAGATTCTCGGGATCCAAAAGGTAGAAGAAGGAACATGGAGATATAGGCCAGCAAAAGAGCGATCACACTGATCACAGCTTTGCTGGAGGAAGTTTCTGTGTCTCTTGTCTGTCTCTTGCTGTCCCTGTCTCTGCTTCTTTTTGTCTGTCTTTCTATCTCATTCTGTCTCTCACTCTTCCTGCATATTTTTATATTTTTGAATGTGAATTTAGTCTTTAAATGAATCTATCAGAATAAAAAAAATCAACATTCATTACATATGTCACACATTCTACAGAAGAGATAAAATGGAGCAACTACTGATAATGAAAAACTGACATTAAACACAGGAAATAGCTTATAATATTCTAACTAAAATTAATCCCTAATAACTATCTAGTAGCTTTAAAAAGACATTTGAACTACATCCTAAGATTTTCCCCATTCCTCAAAAATCAGCATATTTTTGAGTGAAAAGGTAAATACACTTATGCTTAGAGGACATTTTGAGATATATGTTATTTCTATTGCTCAAGATTTATATGGAGGTGAAAACTGAATATATAGAAAAAATAAAGCTATCTTTTATTATAATTAACTGAAACTGACGATATCTGACAATAACAGTTAAATAATAATAGTTAAAAGTTGAAGGATCAAGATTTAGTGTTAAAAATCTATTCACAGATTCAATATGGGCTTTCAAACAATTAGTCTTCTCGGACAGCTAATTCTGCCTTGGGATATACGGATGAGAATTCCCATGTCAGACTGTGTGTGCACCTAAGATCTGGTTTCATCCTGAATAAAGCTTTATCAAAAGTATATTTAACATTCTGTCCCCAAAATAAAGGTTCTACATAAGGACCCATTTCAAAGTCTATTTTAATGACATGCTCCCAGGTGTCTGGAAAGAGTTTAATATTAACATGGAATTATGAACAATGGGTCAGATTTATCTAATAAAATCATTTCATGAACTATTTATTGGTTACTAAATGCCTAATTATATCTAAACTTTATTGAGTTTGATAATTTATCTATAGAAGACATATCATGTAATGAGAAGGGGCTCAAGCAATTTAGAAGTTAAGCTTTTTTTCTGAAATGTTATATTACTTCAGTCAAAAATATAAGTAAGAAACTTACCCAAGTTCTCTGATCAGGCACTTGGAACTGGGAGCAAAATTGAAACAAAAACAAAAAATTACTTTGGTGTTGGTATCTTTATTGAAATTCACCCTTTGAGAAATAAACATTTATACTAATTTACCAATTTTTCTCATCATGTAACCATACCTTGAGTGATAACTTTAGAAAGAAAAATTAAATATTTTTATTATACTACTGAGCTTCCTCCTCTTTACTTAAAATAAATTTTAGAATAAAGGTTATAAATGAGAATGTTTTTATTCTAAGAAAGATAAATTCTATTTACTACTAAATATTACAGCAAGCAAAACTTTTCTTTTTTATTACTACTCAATGCTAAACAATGTCTTCAAATTTTGTTTTAATAACTGAAGATAAGGCAATTTTCCACAAAATCCAATGTGTTTCATAGTGTCAATGATAAAGAATATATTATATTTCCTGAAGCATAAATAATTGAGTAACAGGTATAGCTTTTGGAAACTAACAGTCAGGAATTTGGACCATCATCATCAGAACACTTATTATTTCAAAGAATGAAGGATCTAGTTATTTATGACAATTCAGAGCAAGATTCACTGAGGAAAATGTCAGTGGGTTGGAAACTCTTCCAGTCACATGAAGATTGTACCTCAAATACTTCTATTTGTTTAAGCAGACATAGATCTTGATTTCATTATTAGTTTTTGGTGTATATAAGGAAGATTTATAGGTTTTAAAGCATGAAAAGCTTAATCACAAGAGAAATATACTAATAGGAAAAGCATGTTATACTTTATAAACAATATTTAATATGCATTCTATATTGAAAACAAACTAGAAGGTGAATGGGAAAAGACTTAGGTGATTTTTCACATCAGTGTTATCAGTGAAAATGTAGGAGAAGGTTAATTTAGTCCCATTTCCTTGGAATGAACTGACCAGATAATCAGGAAACCAAAAAAAAAAAACCTGAAAATAGACAAAAACTTCAGGAGGAGTCTTTGTTGCAGGTAGACAGAAAGCCAGACCTTTAATCTAGAATGCATAAGTAACAAAAATTAAAATGAAAAATATAGGATAATCAAACTGAGGAATAACAGCCACTTTTACAGTAATGTAACTGCTAAATAACTTGAGTGGCATTGGAAAAGGGCTATCACCGTGACTACACAGTGCCCAACAGAGAAATGAGTGACGTAGGCACCACACGACAGCGCCATTTCTCCCTCACTCCTCAGTGACATCCACCTCCTGTCCAAAATTACACTGCAAGCAAGCTATCGTGGATAACTTCTGGATGCCTATTCAGGCAATTTTCTGCAAAGTCCAATCTCTGTGTTTTCATAATATCAATGATAAAGAATGTTATATTTTATAAATAATATTTAATATAGACTCTATAATGATAGTGATTATATCTCTTGTAGTAAACTAAGCTATTTATAAGAGAAAATGAAAGAATAAATAGTGGCCTGGTAGAGTAAATATATTTCTTCAAGATTTGAACAGAGAAACTTAAACCCTAAGGATTTGCCTCTTAATTTTGATATGTGTGCACATATGTCTCCTAAGTATTTTGACAACAATTTTATATCCATTATTACTACACAAAGTTTTAAGATAGCTTAATAATCTTTTGATAAAATTAATAAATATTAATGAAGCATTCACCTATCATTGGCCAGGGATTACACAACAAAGAGGGATATGTTGATGGAGCAAAACCGCCCAAAAACTGCAAAGGCAGACTTGCCCAGAAAACAACACTTACATAGCTGTTTGTATCTTCTTTCTAGAGCACCAAGAATGTGATCATTTTTTATTAGTAATAAAACCCTGAGAAATAGGGCAGATATATTCATTCCCTTTTTGAAGAGGAAGACCAGGAAAGTGCAAAGAGACTATGTGATGTGCTCTAAACATTTATTTATTCATTTTGTCATAATGAGGACTGAATTCAGAATGGTCACACTGAGCGACAGCCTCAGCCCTTTTTCACTTTATATTTCAAGACAGGGTCTCACTAAATCACTAAATTATCCAGCTGGGCTCCAACTTCCAAGCCCTCTGCCTCAACAGCCCGGAGTACTGGGATTACAGGCTTGTACCACCACAACCAGAAATACAATATACTTTACAGGGAACATGTAACAGTGAATAATTTTATGCAAGGACTTACTTAGCTATGAAATGAACGCATGCCGTAGGGGCAGAAGCAAGTCTTTCAGTTTTGGGTTCTTGCTCTGTGCTACCCTTACTGTTGCCCACTGCAGTCATGCCAAGAACACAGTAATCATCTTTCCAATTATTCTTAGAGACCTGGCATAGACCTGACAAAGTAACTGGACTCAGAGGGTAGAAAGAGGGCGTTTTACTAGTTTCCTTTTATATGCACAATATAATTCTTTTACATCCATTAGTGAAAGCTCTTTGTCATTAAGTCTTCCCACACATCAAGTTGGATGCAAAACACTGTCTACATGAGCTATGACCAAAATATATGGTGAATGTTTAAACTTTTCAAAAATCTTTACAGGTAAGGATATATTGTTATTATTCCATCTCAAAATACTCCCCTTGTTTTGAACACACTTATCACATCAGTCTTATCCCCCAATGAAATAGTTCTGGAAGTCCTTTTTGATAGGTATTTGTACAACATGATATCAAGAATATGGCAAATGTTCTTGCCCAGTGCCATCCAATGGAGGTATGGAATGTTAAAATATTAGTGTGTATTCATTAGATTTGATACCAGGCAACTTCTGGCCTTTCCCGAAAGCCAAAAATGACCATTAAAAGTAATTTTCTAAATGGATTCAAAGCCAAAAGAAATACAGTCAGATTAACTGAGTTATTCCAAAAATGATTCCCAGTCTTCACTATGCCAGGCACTCAAAGCCATCAATTCTGCATCAGTCAATTACCAGATTTTCAGAAGTATCAGCATAGAAAATAATTTGATTATTGTAATTACAAATACTTAGATGTCTTATCCTTATGAATATATACATATATATATTATTTCTATTTAGAAGGAAAGATAATCATAGTAATTACTTTCATAATATCTGATACAAAATAAATATTATATTCAGGTTTATTGGCCCATGATCCTTACAAGTAATAAGTTAGATCAGACTAAATATAAAATATTTACTGATCGACAGTTACTGTTTAAGTTACTGTTACTGTTTTTTCCATAGTTATGTAAACAGCAACATTCTTTAGCTTTCTTATTACATAGTTAATACTAACTAGAATATTTCTAAAACTTTTTATACTAACATATATTTTCTCAATTTGAATTCAAGGAGGAACTCTGGAGCATGAATAGATTTCCCGAATCATTGCAACTCTTCTACTCTTGCTCCGAACTTTGGGAAGACACTGGAAAAAGTGAGCCGGAAGTAAGAAGGAAAGACAAATGAAAATCACTTGCATAGTTAACTAAGTTAATTACCTCACACCCTTCTGTACAAGAGCTTGCGTCAGTTCCCAACAGTTTTATTAGAGCACTGCCCTTTCCAGTTTGAACACTTTGCAAAAAGAATAAATGAACCTACTCTATTTTCAGGTATATTTATACAAATGTTTTCTGTTTAGAAAGAATAGAGATAGATTGCATCCTTTCAAAAAAAAACTGAATAAAATTTAACAAAAATTTAAAAATCAATTCATAACTTTTAAATGTGTGTTCTTTCAATACAATTCTCTAGATATGGATTGATATGTAAAACAGTTTAAAGGACAGGGGCATAGAGATTAACCAGTTAGATAATACTGGTTTGTATTTTCCTTCCAATGAGAAACTGTATATATTTTGATAAGTGAACATGACTCCACTCAACAAATAGTTCTGTGTTTTGTGGTGAATTCTTGTGCAATTACAAAACTGTGCTGGAATGCCCAGTGGTCTCTAGATAAATTCCTTCACTCTCTATGGTAACAACTTGTCAGGTAGACTCATTTCCTGTTTTTATCTCAGCACAAAAAGAACAAGAATGACCTTCATGAGTTTGGGACGAGTCAGAGTATGATCCCTATCTTGGTATCAGCAACCTTTAAACACAAAAGACAACCTCAATATTTACTTCCTCGACTGAGCTCAGCTTACTGCAAAATGCACTTTGGCTCAATAAGTAGTTAAGAGCAGACAATAACTTAACACATAACCATGTTATTTTTACACATATATTAATTACTTTTTCTTTAAAGAGCTCGGGTTTTAATTCTGCTAGAATTTCCTGTGTTCTTCCACAGCAGCGTCATAGGAAATCCTAGTGTTCTCAAGATTTCTTTCATTTCATTGCACCTGCCTTGCAAGAACAACAAGTTAGTTTACAAGCTTGAAATCTCAAACTCACAATACTTACTTGTGGATGAAACAAGAATCCTGGAGAAGGTCTCAAGTATTTCTCTTTTAAAGCTTCCAATGGGTCGGTTAGTTTTCTTTTCTCTACTCTGAAAGGTTAAAATTAGATTTTGGAAATGAATCAGTCTCACATATCAGTCAGTAAGTAATCACTGACATTTAAAACAACCAAGCAAATAGTAGGTGTTGGAGTCGCACATTAATAAACGGAAAG
This sequence comes from Petromus typicus, assembly GCA_004026965.1. Taxonomy (NCBI): domain Eukaryota; kingdom Metazoa; phylum Chordata; class Mammalia; order Rodentia; family Petromuridae; genus Petromus; species Petromus typicus. The sequence goes on along the minus strand of PVIR01001822.1, from coordinate 60,620 downwards.
ATGTCTTGAAGAGTACGTAAGACATTTCTATGAGCTCAAAGAAAGACCTCATTTATAATGGAAACCTCCTTAATAACTAGCAATAATCATGACAAAAAAGTGAAAAATAAGGAGTCACTAAGAGACATTTGTCACAAATTTAGTACTTTTCCATTTCAGAAGGACAGAAAAATGCTTAGTGATTGTAAAATCACGAGACCAGGATTAATCTTGAAAAGTCAAAGTCATTTCCTACCAAGGATCTGTTTTCAGCAAGTATTCATTCTATTTCTTCCAAATCTGTCAATAATAATGACAGTTTCTAGCATAGTATACAACTATATACTATGCCACCACTTTTTCAGATACACACACACAAAACACACACACACACACACACACACACACACACACTTGCTCAAGATACTACTTCTGATAAACATTGCAGATGGGGGGCAGATGGTGATAAAATGACAAATAAGTTGAAGATTATGTATAAATTGTTTTCTTTACAAATGCCTCTCATTTTGTTTTTAATTAGGTATATAGGGAATTGATATCATGCATTAAACTATTTCACTAACTTGATAATTTCTTTTGTAAAACTCTTGCATATGTTTTTAAAATAAAATTGGAATGAAAATACCTATATATAGGTCTATATATTGAAATAAAAATACCTACCACTTCTACAAATTTTATGTGTGCTATATTTTGGATATATTATTTTACTTATTGAAGTACATGATATCTACATGTTATGGGTGAAGAAAAGTCTAGAACATACAAGGTGGAGATTTAAACCCATGCCTGACACTAAAATTGAGGTTTAGGTCTTGAGTTGGTAAAATGATGGACTGACAATGTTAATCGAGCCTGAGATGCCATAGGGAAGACACAGATGCCAAGAATAATAGACTGATTAGAAAGTGGCGGAAACAAGTCCACTGAACATATGGAAACAATGGAAGCTGACTACTTTGGGGAGGGTGGAAGAAAGAAGGTCAGAGAAATGGCTTTCCCAAAGATCTGGGGTATACCACCGATTGGAAATATGACCTTGCTAGATATCTGTAGTATACAGCTATACACAACTTACAAAGATCTGTTTTTCTCTCTTTAGTGATGGGATCTATCACCAGAAGTAAGATATAATAATCCAGGAAAATGTACTTATGTGTGGTAGAGACAGCACCGAGATATTTTTGTATTGTCTTCTTTAAAATTCCTCTTGTGCTGAAATGAGGGTAAGCATTCACATACTGAAGGTGTTTCTTGGTTAATTCATTATATATAGTAAAGGTGCGGAAAAAGGCAACTTTTACTAAAATGAATTTAACATTACAGTGCACTTTAAGTCATAAGCCTATTAGCATTATTGAATAAAAATCTAAAATCTTTTCATTAAACAATAAAATATGAAAATATTTTCATTATATATGCATTCAGTGAAAGATTATCCACATCCCACGAAGTCTTGACAATGTTCAAATTTTCAATGAGAACGTACACTGGAAATGCTCGCAGTATTTATAGATGTAGTAAATTATTATTATCATCGATAGAATTTAAAGAAAACGAGTCTTTAAAAACCATATTGAAGAACCAAGTGAACGTAACAAAACACTATCTAATAAGGCTAATTGAACATATTTTACCCAAAACTTTTGGTTACATCAGGAGAAAAGAGAAAATGAAGGCATTAATTGGAGATGTAGTTTTTGAGCAAATAATTCTCATTATATAAAAAGACACTTTTGTTATTAATGCTTTATTTACTTCAGGGCCATAAAAGACTTATTTGGAAGCAGACTATGACTAGTATTTATGAAGGCTGTATCTGTAGTTTAACAAAGAATAGACTCTTGCTGTTATATGTCACATCTTATTCTAAATAACCTGACCCACTTAAGCGCTTCACATATTTGCATTAATCCTCAGGAACCTCATTCTTTTGGCACGTGACAATTTGTTTCGCATAAGACTCTGCCATATTTTCCACTTCAAAAAAGCCCGCATTTAAAAATAAAGTAACTGTCAAGGGAAGAAAATTCTGTGGGTTCATTTCAACCACCCCAACTTCAGGTGGCCAAAAATGAGTCCAAAACTAAGGAGCCAACTATCCGACAAAACAATTAACTCATTAGGTCAAACAGCTTCATAGTTTTATCATAATAAAAATGAATTATAAAAATGGCCTAAATCTCTAGTACAAACATCCTCTTTTCCCACAGCTGTTCATATTTCCTTGCCTCCCACCCACCCTTACCTGTAAATAGGGTCCATAAAGAAGGGTGTGGGTCTTGCATGCTGCAAGGAGCCATCTGAAGCTGGTCTTGCTTCGACATTGCTTCCCTTCTTTTCCCCAAATACATGGTTTTTTCGAGGCTCAGTCTGCTTGGTCCCACTGGCTCTACTCCTACTGCCCATACTGAGATCCAGGGGCTGGTCTTGGCTTGTGGCAGGTGTTGCTGAAGGCTTTGAGGGGACAGGAGTCAAGGGCTTCTCATCCTTTCGTTTAGTGGTGAGATCAAAGGGAGACTCTGAGTTTCCCTTCGGTAGTTTCTTTGCTTCACTTGGTGACTGGGGTTCCATTTTCAAAGGTAACGATCTCAAGTCTCTATCAGGAAATGGGTACATTGATTGAGAGAATGCTGGAAAAAATGGGAGGGGAAACATGGAAGGGTAAGGTAAAGCTCCAACTTTTTTGTCTTGCAGCCCCACCAGTCCTGTTGAACCAAAGTATTTTTCAGCAATAGAAGCAATAGCCTTTATAGAATCATTCACAGCTCCTGACACGGCAGTTTGCTCCTCTAAAGATGGTGAGAAAATGGAATGATTGCTGTATTCTTTCTTATTATTTATTGAAGCCAGATTCTGAAGAGGGCTTACTTTGTCTTTGAACATTTTACCATTTTCTTTAAATTTTTCTTTATCACTTTCAATGTCACTTTCCAGATCAGAGCCCGAGGTTGTTTCCAGGTCACTGCCACTTGGTGTACTGACATCATCAAGGTCACTACTCTCTGACTGGTCACTGATTTTCTCAAGGGGCCTCTCTTCAGAGGACCTCTCGGGCTGGAGCTCCACTGGCTTATTGTCCCCTACAGGTGGGTGTTTAGATAGTGCCTTCAAAATATCCTGTGTAGCTGGCAGTATCTGAGGATGTGTCATGAGGGGACTTTGACTTTTGTTTGTCTGTTCAGTACTTGGTAGTCCTTTAACAGGAGAACTAGCAGGTATCAAAGGAGGCCTGTGGTACAAGCCGGAAGGAAACAGACCAGGGAAGCTAAAAGAAAATCCAGGAGCTGTTGGAAAGGTAAGACCAGCAGGATGCCTATTGGCGCCAAAATAGTCAGCAAGGCCCGGGTTGGCATGACTCATATTAACCATGGACGTTTTATCCATAGCTGGGGTTCCAGGAAGTGAAATGCCTTGGCCAAAAAATCCACCTGCCGCAAAATGGTTCTTGCCCTCACAAAACCTCCTGTGTTTATTTAAGGAAGACGTAGTGCTGAACATTTGTCCACAGTCTTTGCACTTGATTTGGGTTCTGCAATCAGCATGCATGCGCTTATGACGACAAAGGTTTGAAAACTGAGTATAGGATTTATGGCAGACCTCACCTGTGTGCAAACAACAAAAAAGAATCTCAGGCTTTATGGTAATTGCTTCTGAATTTAGCAAGTATCACAATTGGTTTACCCAAAATAATTTCAATTAGGAAGCCAGGAAAAGTTGGAGACACCAATCTGGGTGCTCCAAATACAGAAAACCCCGTATCACCAGTTTCCAAAGCAAGGCATCCAACCTGACAAATGTCTTGAGGCACCACAAATATTCCATATATATATAGATATATACATATATATTTAACTCTTGTCATTCCCATGCATAATGATTTGCATAATATTTCTACATTTAAATATTTGTGGAAAAGTTAAATTTCAGCATGCATTTTCCCTCCACCCAATTACCATACTGGTAGAATCATATAAACTAAAGTCTCCAGACATATTAAGTATGAAATATAACCAGAACTCCTTTAAAACTTTAGATTACTTCATGAAGTCTACATAGAATGCAATAAACCAAAATGTTAAAAGAAAACTTTCCCTTCACCAGAAAGTTCACCTTTTTTACCTCTGCCTTTGGGGAAAAGGCCTGTGCTTGTTCTGCAATTCTTTAACTGGTATTATATCATACACTCTCATCATTCACACATCAAAGCCACACAACAATGCACATTGTGTATTCTGAGACTTTTTTTTAACAATCATTTTCATGATTTGAGAAAGACTGACATAATTTACAATGGCTCTATTTTAAGCCTGCAAAGGAAACTACATTGAATGTAGCCCATCCTGCATTGCTGGTTCCCATGAACTATGATCACGTCCTCTGACTTCCCCTCACACCAGTGGCTGTGTGAACCTTCCTGCATTTAAGAAACCCCCGTGCTTGGGAAACATGTCCTCTTGTTGTCATATCTTCCTTGGTTATCTGAGGGCTTGACTGCTGTGTGTTGTAGCCAACTATGGTAAGCAGGGGAGCATGCTATGAGTGCTCGGATACAGAGAGGCCACAGCCCAGGCATGGCTTTGAAATATCTCCCTTCTTAAACAATTTGCCAGCAAAGTAGGATATCTCATTCTCCACACACGTACCAACATATCTGAGTATATTTTAAGACCAGACTTTGTAACTCTTAAGAATTATCTTGCTAGGTAAGAATACAACTCATTTCAGAGTCCAGCTGGATTATAATATCAGTTTCTTAAATATCATATTTCTTTGCAGGAGATGAGTTGCTTTCAATGTGATCTTACTTTAATGTTTATATGCATGTTTAACACATGCTGAAATATAATACACCTTACTTTGTTCAAGCAAACTTATTTTAAGAAATTCAACTGAAGACAAAAATGTAACATTTAGTGCTTTCTTGTGCTGGCTCCTGGGAAAAGCAGAATGCTTTAGCTCCTAAACTAAAACAATAATAATTTAAGAAAAAGTCATACTGGGGTGATTTTATTTATTTCATTCTAGCAAAATTTATCCAGAACTTTAATTAATCAACACATATCCAAACAGGAAGTACCAAGTGTTCATGTATCTGTTTAGCTTCCTGCTAAATGTTATACATATAAGAATGAATCAAGTAATATTAAAGGAAATTTAATTATGGAATGATTCAGAACATTGGAAAGGCAGTAAAATACATCTTAAAGAGAAGAAAATGTAGGTGATTTCTTTTTGAGTCATTCTACCAGAATATATCAGCCAATCTGTCTTAAAGTATTTGCTACTTTACCGAACACTATGTTCATATTGTTTATTTGTTAAAAATGATATAATAAAGGTAGAAACATCATTATATACATATGATATATGATATAGACAGAAATTATACTAATATGGTTAGAAGAATAAGAAAAAGAGTTAACAAAATGTTATAATTCTAAAAATGTGCCCATCAAGAGAGCAACATCTCTGGATACTAAAGGATATTGAGGAAATGTGTTGATGGGTGTTCGATCAAGTATGTGTTTCAAAGACCTGAAAATCTTCAGAAAGAAAATGTTGCGCTCTACTTTCTGACAGCTGGATTGCTTTAAGAAAGTCCAAGACTTCTCAGTTTTAGAGTTAACAGAAGGTGCACTTGACTTACCCTGTTGTACCTTTTGCTACACAGATGACCAGCGCCTGTGTCTCATCTCAACAACACAGAAACAGAGGCGTTTCCTTGGGCAGAGGCTTTATCTTCAGCACTTGAAGGCGTGGCCTGAGATACCACAAACCACCAAGCCTCCAAGTATACTGATTCAATTGATACTGAAGTCTGTAATTTTCTCAATATTAAAGAATTAGCCAGCAGTTAACGTTGCATTTTTCTACTTATTAAGCAAATGAAGAGGTATTGTGAATATCTTCCGACTGTTAGAGCATGTGGTTTCTATTTGGGAAGGGTAGAGGCTCCTGGAAAGGCAGTGAGTAATTACCTTAGCACTGGTGACCGAGCTCAAGCTATGAGGCACAATGTAATAAGAGACAGTTGCCATAAACACACCAGTGGGGGTGGATCGTGGTGTGTGGCCTTCTGGTGAGAGACAGATATCAGCCCTAGGTGAACCTCCTGCACTCCAGTCTCCACACCAGCTCCTGATCCTTAAACTCTTTTGTTCTGAAATTACATGGCTATTATTTGTAATTGCTCCACGGTTCTCTGTCAGATTTTTATATCTGAAGAATGCCATCTGCTATTTAAATTTACCAATCATTACTTAAAACATATGGGAAATTCTTTATGTGAGCTGGTTGGAAAGGCACAACTCGGGGCACGTGAAAGTCAAACACTTTGACTTCAACATACTTAAAATCATAGATCCCATGGTCTCAGATAAGAGTCTGTATCTCATAACTCTTATTTTAAAGAGTAAAGTGCTAATGGATGACCAGAATCCCTCTGTGATATATTCCATGGAATCAAACTTACCAACATTTATTTCTGAGAAATTATTTAATGTGTATAGCATTTCCAAGTGTGTTTCTATGGCCTAGAGTCATGTATATCCTTGGAGGAGGGATTCTAAAACTCCTTTTGCATGCTTTACTTCTTGTGACTTTCAACAGTTTCCCTGGGGGAGAGCAGAGCAGTCTTTTGTTGACCCACTAGTCCTCTTCACTACCCAGGGAACAGAACACCTGAGCCAAAGCAGGCCCTGGTAAAAGCCAGGAAATGAAAGAAAAGCTCCTTTGGTCCTTGGAAACACACACAAAAAAAAGCTACATCAAGGCAAACAAGGAGACAGTTAGTCTTTGGCATCTCCATATTGGCATGAAAAATTAGTTTTTCCAGCAGGTCCTGTACTAGTGTCTCATACACCTATTACAAATCATCCATATTTGTCAGAAAAACTGCTTTTTGAGGATTTCCTAAGTCAGGGACTTTTGCCAAGTACTGAGCATGGTTTCAACCAACTCTTCATGTACCTGGATTCAAAATCAGTTTTGAAGTTTGGAGCCCAGCTCAATGAATCACTGTATTTCTAAGCCCAGTTGAGCAGGGGAACAAAAGGAACCTAGAGATGTTGCCCAGATTGACTAAAAGTAACTGAGACTTGCAAAATACTGCAGCACAAAACAGAGCAGGAACGGGTGGACAGAAGAAGCAGATGAGTTTGACTTTACATGAAATGTGCTACTAAAGTGCTCTGTCCAGGAATGTTCTAAGTAGGTGGTCAGATTGGCTGTTTCCTCAAAGCACACTGCCCATAAATTCATGTGAGAACAGCAGGTAAGAGGAGCAGCATGTCTGGCATCAAAGTAAGAATGTTGGGCTGTTCAAGTAACAGGGAACTACCAATTCCCTAGCTTGTGAGAGGCAACAATAGGTAGATTAAAGAGCTTTGTATTCCCCCTCTCCACACACACACACACACACACACACACACACAGTCATAAGCCTAACTGCCAGGTGGGCTCTTCCAGCTCTTTCTGATCCAGAACACACTTTTAATCACTTCACCTTGTTTAGTGATATCTGCTATTTACTGTTTTACAAAGCCATGAACATTTACAGTGTGAGACCAATCTGGTTGTCTCGATTAAATCCTAAAACCTAGGGAGGCTTCCCTTTCATTATTTAACAATTTCTCTTTTCCTCTACCTGTTATTGATTTCATCTAAAAGAAAACACCCCAAGGATACAGGCAAAACATCATGGATTTGATTATAAAAGATTTTCTTGTAACAGAAAATAGCTCTACTGGATTGGACCATAAATAGCTGTTACCACAACCCCCCGTCAAGGCCATATGTGGGTGTTCTCCTCACCACAGCGCCTTTTGGAGAAGAGATAGACCCAGGAAGGCAGGCTGGAGTGTTAAAAACTTACAGATAAAGGGCTTCACACTGCTGTGGATGTGCTTGTGTTGTTTGAGGCCTGATGAAGTGGCAAATGTTTTGCCACACTCCGGGCATGCATGGGCCCGGGCACCAACATGCTGAGAGCGAATGTGCCGCTGAAGGTTGCTAGGGTCCGTGAAAACCTGCTAGGAAATGAGTACTGATTAATCAAGAAACTTAATCCAAGGGCATGATAAAGACCACGGATAACTTAGAAAGGAATTTTGTTTGTTCGTTTAGTTTGTGTTTGTTTTCCCCAAAGACCAAAAGAGAGAATGTCATAATTCCAGTGTGTGATCACCTATAGAGAGTAGGACTATAAACATTTCAGCTCCATATCCTTAGTATAGAGTATCCACAGGTATCAGTTACAAAACAGAACAATGAATGGCACTATTAGGCCAATTTTTTCTTACCCCATTTACTATAGTGCAATAATAAAATACTGGTCATGTCATTATGAACCTAGTGTGCTAATATCATTTTTTAAATAAAGATATATTGAGTACAAAGTTGGAGGGATCTAAGATACTCCAAGTCTATTTAAAATCTTTCTCTCTGGCATTGAATTCTGACACTTCATTGCACCAAGTTAGCAGCAAGCTAAAGGTATTCTTTTGGACATTGTCCTAAAAGAAAAAAAAAATGAAAAAAGCCACCCAAGTTATCCTGGAGCAGAAAAACACTAAAGATAATTTCAAATGTCACAGTTTCCACTGCTATAAAAGCTTTTCTTGGAAAAGGAGGCAACTTTAATAATACCAGAACATCTCTGAGTTAAGAAGCATGAAAATCAAGTTGTGAATTATCGTTACCACAGTTCACAGTTTGGTCTATGCAGAGTACTTTCATTTCACATATTTGCTGTTCAGCTCTGGTCCCTAAGATAGAAGCTCTACACTTTTTAATTAGAACCAAGTCGTAATTTATAGTGAGGAGTAGGGTGGAAAAATCCGCAAATGTAGGAGTCTCCCATTCTTCCTGAATAGGCATTCAGAAACTTTATGTGACTTCCTCACAAATTGCTATTAAGAGAAATCAGTAATGTGAATTGGATAAAATTTGCATTCCCTGTAAGGCTATAAAACAACCCCATGCTGGCAAGTCAGTAGCGGAACCAAGAATTTACCAAGGATGTCTGACACCTAGTTTTGGAACTCAACATTAAGCCTCAATTCCTCTCTTAGAAAAATAAAAGGGTACCCACTAAGTGTTTTTATACACTCTAACTAATGCCTTTTAGCATACAACACTCAGTCTACTTTTCTCAAGATATTTATAGTTTCCCCTCGCAAGGCTTGTTTTCATATATCGTAGCAAGTGATGGATTAAGAGAGCAGGACGACAGAGAGGCCAAGGAGCCTACAAATTCACTGTACCTTGGCACAGTTCTCACATTCATAGTGCTTTCCACTATCATGTGACATCTGGTGGCGAATTAAATTGGACTTCCAGTTAAACGCCTTGGGACACTGATCACACTTGTATTCCCTCTCTTCGGTATGTGACAACATGTGCTTCTCCAAGCTGTTAAGAGAACAATTGATTCCGTAAGACAAGTGACAAAGAACATATTCATCTGCTGAATGTTATTTTATTACCAATCCAACTGGCAATTAAAGAATTAAGATGAAAAGAAGTGAGGAGGAAAGCAAAGAAACTGGATTGTGAAAGACAAAAGCACACTTTATGTTTCCCAGATTCTGTCTTCCACCAATATGTAGGTGTAATCCTGTTGTTTGAAAATAAATCTAATACAGTCTGCAGGTATTATCTGCAGTTCAGGAGCAAATAACTAGGAATTATTTGTCTAGTCCTAGATTTGCTGCTCAGTTCTAATAGCAACACATATTACTAATATTTGCAACAAACTCTCAAACTGAAAATGTTGAAGAACATAGAAAGAGGTGTGCTGTCTAATACAGGTAACCTCCAGATCCAAAAGTACTTTCACATCTATCTCAGTTACCATGGAAAGAGAGCTCCAAGTTAACTGCTTAGAAGACAATTTCCTAGTACAGCCCTGGAATGCATAGATGAATGGACAAATATCAGAGGTGTGGATGGGTGTGTGCGCGTGTGTGTACAGACAGACAGACAGATGATTGACAGATACAAAGATGTAGATGTAAAGACAGATACAGCCAAAGAAATGTCTATGTTTTAAAGTAGAAGCATTATTATAGCCCTCTAAAAGGGGAAGAACACATGGACAGAATTTTCCCTAAGGGCAGTTCATCTACGTTTTAAAATTTAAAATGTTGTTGCTCACAAATTTGTCTCTCCTTTTTCTAAAAGTTATATTTGAAATCCTCATGAATATTATTAAAAACAAACATAGATCATATATTGCTGTGATAATTAGAAGATGTCCATAATATTTTTGGAATTAAGGTTTCAACTTGAAAATACATCAAATAATGAGGAGCAACTTGAGCATCAATAATAGTAAGTCTTTTAACAATAATATTAGCTGGGTGTGGAGGTGTATTCCTGTAATCCCAGCACTTAGAGGCAGAGGTAGGAAGATCTCTAAGAGTTCAAGGCTAGCCTGGGTTACATAGTAAGTTCAAGACCTACCTGAACTACATAATAAGATCTTGTCTCAAAAGAAAATTTAAGAGTATTAAAATACCCAAACAGAACCTCAGGAAGATGCAGAGAAGCCAAACCATTATCCTGAAAGCTGTTCAATAAAAGGAAAACTCACATACATGTTTTGCTTTTCCTATACTATCTGTATTTTATGATGGAAAGATAGACAATGAAGAGTAGTTTCTCTACATAGAATAAATCCTTACAGGAAATGATGAAAGAATGGTAGAATTAGAATACAGCCAGATTTCAAATTCCTCCATATGCCCTCAGCAGGGCATATGATGGGCGTGGTGGCTCACACCTGCAATCCCAGCACTTAGGAAGCTGAGATAGGAGAATTGCTGTAAGTTCAAGGCCAGCCTGGGCTATATAGTGAGTTCAAGACCAGCCTGAAATACACAGTGAGACCTTGTTTCAAAAAATTAAAAAACACAAAAATGAATCAATGAATCCATGACATGCTTCCTGATGAAAATGAATGACACCATCAATGAAGCAGTTTTGTTGAAACACTGAATTGATAGCCCATCTAATTCTCAGAATATAGCTATGAATTTATAGAAAATAGAAAGAATGGAAGGAAAATGTTAAAACACTGCTGCCAAGGAAGTATAAGCAGCAAGCTCTCGAGTGAGCAAAAATTCTACAGAAAAAAAAACCACTGTTTCTTCCAAAAGATTCTGTAAGTGAGAAAGGGAAGAAGGAGAGAGACAGAGAAACAGAGGAGATAGAACAGAGAAGAAAGAGACTGATTGAGGGAACATTTAAGTAAAATTAAGTTCACTAATTTATTGTTATGTGTGGACATTTTTATCTTAATTCTGAAAACTATGAGATAACTGGAGGAATTTGATATCTGGCTGAATATTTGATGTCAAGGAATTACTTGTTAAAGTGTGACACTGAACCAATATTTTAAGAGTCCTTATCCTCTATAGACATATCCTGAACTACTAATGAAGAAAATTATACAGCGTCCAGGATTTGTTTCAAATAATCGAAAACACATATTACTACAACAAACTTTCCTTGAATGACAATTACCAAAGCTGAATCCATTTTTTAAAATACCATCCTCTAATTTTGAAGAGATCAGAAAATTTGAATAAATAAAAAAGTTATTTCAAAATTCTAAACTACCAACCATGCAAAGGTCCATCCTTTTTTGCGTCTTACTTCTCTCTCGGTTGAATATTCTATCTCTATCAGGTAAAATCCTTGTGTACCAGGGGTATGTTATGTGCAGGTGGGAGTGTGCATACGAAAATGCAGTGCCTGCTCTCACGTCTTCATAAATCAGAAATACCTTTCCCACACTTGTTCTCTTCCTCAGCTTCCTCCCTATCCTCTGCTCACACTGGAACTTGAACTAATTTTTGTTCTCCATGAGTCAGTCAAGCTGGAAGTGCTGTTATGTTTGACCACGAGTAGTGATATCTCTGCGAACACAAGGTACCAGGAGAGGACAGGTGTGGGCGTCATAAGAAAGGCCTATCTTTATCTGCAATACACAATCCTCTGTTTGTTACTGAAATTGAAAGGCTAATAGAAGAGTTAAGAGAGCGATAACAACTACAGTTAACACTGAATTGCATCAGGGACATCCTCCAGAATCATTGTACAGATTGTGATTCGCAGTGTTTATTCTTAGCAATCTATGCTAGCAGCCATTGTATATTACATACCCCAAAATGGTGTACGTCAAATCTTAAACTCTAAAATGGAGTGTATAGTTTGGCCTATAGGTGGAGTCTTATGTCTTCCTGTTACATTCATGTAAGGATATGGACTTGTTTTAAGATACAATCTAGTCTGTGATGAAGACTTTGCCACTTTTCATGGAATTTAATATCAACTTATAGAACTTAGTTCAGCCTTCTGAGTTCCCTGGAAATCACCTTTTTCTTTCCTGCTCTTCTACTCTTTTTCTATCAGTTTTTAATGCAATCATTTCTCAAGATTATAGATAAGAAATATTAAATGGAAGAATATGTCCCATCAAAAAGGGAACTTTCATTTATTGAAAACATAAAAAAACAATATAGCTTTCAGTAAAATGAAAAATATCCTGAGAATGTACATTCTGCATTTGGTTACCATATAAAACTCATAAACAGAAGTAGCCATTGGAGGACTGATATTCAGTTGCATTGTGATATGCTTTGTCTAATCTGCCTGGGACATAAAAAGGTAAGTTTTGAAAGTTTACTTACTGTTTCTCAGTAAATAATTCACTGAATCAAGTAAGATCATCCACTGGTTTCAACACGAAATAGAGTTGACTCAACCTTAATCTTACAGTTAGGTAGATTAAGAAACTTTCTCCACCTAACAAGTTCTGCATATACTTCAGCAGGAAGTAAGAATTGCATTTTATTACTTAGTTAATTTTTGGCTAATAATGCAAAGAAAGTATACTTAATTTCTGGGACTAGCAATATTTGCAGTACAAATCCATTTTCTTGTCATTGGTATTGACTAACTATACTGTGAATTTGAGCATAATTATTTGTAAGATACACACTGAAAATTTTTATAAGAAATATTCATTATACTAAAAATGTATAACAGATTTATTCTTTTCTTTTTTTTAGTTTTTAAGAGACAGGGTCTTGATTTGTAGTTCAGGCTGGACCTGAACTCAGCCTTGAACTCAGCAATTCTCCTGGCTCTGCCTCTCCAGTGCTCAGATTACAGGCATGAGCCACAACGCCTCTGTATGTGGTTTCCGGGGATTGTACCCAGGACCTTGCACTTTCAAGGCAAGTGCCAGAACCACTGAGCTAAATCCCCAGCCCAGATGTATTCTTTATACAGACTTAGTCAAAGGTTGCCAGAAAAGCTCTCTTATTTCCCCAAATATTTTCTCTCTACAAGTTAAACTAGGCCTAAATTTTCAAAATTAGAGATATCTTCATTTGACTCAATCTCCTGAAAAATGGGGACTCATTCTTATTGCCTGGAGAGTCATTTATGACTTTAAGTGAACAAATACTTTGTGAAATCCTTTCCTGAAAGACACCTGACCAAAAGGTGATGTGGACCAATAAATAGAGTTGAAAAGAATAAAAGAGCCTCTAAGGCCAGGAAACAAAGTGGTAAACTGCACTTTGGTAAGTGGTAAACAAAGTGGTAAACTTTGGCCCTTTGCCAAAGACCAACTCCACGCAGTTCATATACTTGAATAAGGCCAGTTGTTACACTACTATTGTCTTTGAAATACAATGATGTTTGTTTCTCCAGAAATTGTAGCTCCACATTCCAGAGATCACTGCAAGATTTAAAAGCAAAGTAGTGAAAATAATTATTAAAATTATTTTTAGGCCAAGGCAAAAACCAGTAGGTAAAAACAAATGAAAAACCTATTAGCTGGTTATTTTCTTATCTGATCCTAAAAGAGCATTTTGCAGCACAATTGTCAACATAGCATTTAAAAGTTAAGTTCTAGATTTATTATTTTCTTTTTTTCTTTTATTTATTTATTTATTTATTTATTTTGATACGGGGATCATACTCATGACCTTGTGCTTGGAAGGCAGGCGTTGGAACCACTGAGCTAAATGTCCAGTCCTAGCATTATTATTTTCTTTAATAGAAATTTTTAAATGTTCTTCAATTAGATTGAGGGTTATAAAAATATATCACCAAAATACGATTTTCACTTTGTCAAAAATAAATATGAAGGGATTATTTCATCTAGAATATCATGTTCATTTTTTTCCTTTTAAGAAATCCAACACTGGAAAGTTGAACACTCTTTTCTCATTCATATGTGTGTGTGTATGTATACATACATATATGTAGGAATATATTCATATACGTGCCATTTAGATAAATATTAAATGTAAATCTATGAGTTACACTAATCTATGAAAACACCATTATCATATATTGAATACTAGATCCAATCTTTTTTTATCACTTAAATATTTCTAAATGTAGCTTTATTATTTCTTGATATATAACTACTTTAGTTAATACCATTTTTTCCAGAACTTTTGATTTTTTTCTCTAAGTATAATTCTCTGTCTTCAATTCCTAGCAGTAATATCTGAATAATAATATATGGGTTAAGGATACAGTTCATTGAACAAGATTTGTCTACCATGTGCAAAACCCTGGATTTGATCCTTAACACTGCAATAAATAATAATGATAATAATTTCACACATTATTTTCTATCTGAAAACAAAATAACGTACTTTATCTTTTTTTATAAGATGTTTAATGATTTCTGAAGGCATCATTAGCACTGATTCATTCAAATTCCACATTACCCAATTGCATAAAGTCTCAAAATTCAGCATACCAATGTATTACAGAGTAAATACAAGTTTTGTGGTGCAACATGCCATCTCTAACCTTTGCAAATCAGGAAAAACTTGGTCACATTCCTTACACTCCTGGATTGTATGTATCTCTCGGAGGTCATTTTCACTTTCAAGTTTTTGTTGAAAGTCTTCTTCCACCATCGAGAAGGCTGAGTGAGGTGTACTACAGGGAAACTTTTGGTGATCTGCTAGTTCAGCTTTGGACTCAAACAGCTGGTCACAGTCCTCACAACGATACTGCCGTTCTTCTGTGAACACAATTCAAATGTTAGTAGGATGAAGTGGCCAGGAATGGCTTTAACAAACTAGGTGCCTTATTAAATTTTACAAGACCAACTTCAGATTAGGTTATTGTCATTTTTACCATATCAATTTTAATATGGATTAGAAATAATACATGTAAAGAATCAGGAAGAATTTGTAACCATAGCACAAATAATTGCTCTGGCTACAGTACAACTAGAGGAAACTTCAGGATTAAACTTCTAAGATTATAGTTACTAAAAACAATAATTGCCACATAGTAAGCATCATCTATTTTTTCAAGCCACTACACAGATAAGTGATATTCTTTAAAAATGGAACATAAAAATTATATTTGATTTTTACCCCAATTTTTAGACAAATAATTAAGGAGAGAACAAAGGGCTGTGTCATGACTGAACCACGTCTGCCTTGTACACGCCTGCCTAAGCCAATGCCATGTTACTTGAAGACACAGGATCCTATCTGAATCATGGCTAAGCCTGTTATTATCATTAAAATCAGCAACACTTCAACATCCATCATCACTTAGAATAGAACGAAAGATATTTCTAGTACCAGCTTATGTTACTCCAGGACCCAATGCTAATTGACATAGTTCTGTTAAATAGAAAACAGTTCATGAACTTGCACTTTAAATTAATAAGGTAAAAAATAATAGTAGCAGAGTCTAGAGATAGGAAGGTTATAAAATGTCAGTTTAAGGATGGTCTTGTTTCTGCTCCTTTCATTTTGACAGCGATGAACCCACTCAAGAGTCCACAACTTGCACACAGTTGTGGTCACAAACATCTAGAAAACAGACCAGGATGCTGAAAAATACCTGTAGCAAACAACATAACACACAATGCCTATTTTGTAGACCTAGGGAGAAAGAAGATGCGATTCTTCAGCTGCTCATCGACTAAATGTTGTTAAGGGCATATTTTAGGCATTACAAAATACCAGGCACTTTTCTAGGGAATCAGTACATTAAGGAACCCAAGAGGATGCACGTAGCCAGAAACTGTGGTACTTCATGACCAGTGCACGGATGTGACCCCAGGAAGCACAGAGGAATATTTTTAATCCATCCAATCTGGGGAGAGTAATTCAGAAAAGGCGATGTAATGAGTAGGAGTCAGCTAGGCAGTGAAGGAGGAGGACTCCTTCCAGATATGGGAATGGCAGGAGTCAGTTGTAGAGACATGAAGGTACATGGCCCACTCACGGAAAGGTAAACCTGTAGTGACACACGGCAGGTTCACAGAATGCCCCTAAGGGAGAAGAGGGGAAGAGAATGGTTGGCAGGTCCCCAGGAAGAAGGGAGCAAGAAGCCACCGAAAGTCAGAAAGTAGCAACAAAATGTTTTTAGAATTATTTTACCCACTTGCTATGTGAGAAGCCAAGCAGAAAGGCTCAACGGTACCTTCCTGTGTAATCCACTAAGAGACTGATCTAGCTTAAACTAAGTCCATAACAATGAAACCAAAAAGGAAAAGTATAAAACTCAAATCACCATTTAAACATCATATACATAATATACATTGTACATATTAACATGAATATGACACATTCAGAACAAGAAGCAGCTGATAGTTCAAGGACATTTTAAAAGAAAATAATATATGAACAACAGCCCTAAAAGAGGAGAAGTTGCTTCGACTTATGCTTTTGGGGAGTAGCAATCACTTATATTTCAAAACTTAGGTGTAAAGATTTTAGATCTAATATTCATGGATGTATGAAACATCAGAGAAAAAGCCCTGGTTTCATTTTTCTCACCTGAGCAAGCACCACTGCCAATGCATTCTCCCATTGGCCAGACTACCCTCCTCAGGCTCAAACTCTACCAGGACCACTGGAAACTAGATTTCTAAAGCTACTGGCATGTCAGAGTTTCTGAGAAGAAAATGAGTAGCACGAGACACCCCCAAAATATAACTGGCATAACTGTTACAAGGCAGAATGGAGTTCAGCCAAAGGGGCAAAAAATGTTGAAGAGAACCAGCGCACCCTGGCAGGACCCTTCATACAGGTACAGAGGCTAGAGCCAGGGTTCTCCCCTCTAGAACACTGGAGGGGTGGAAGGGACACAATCCTATCCTCTCTGGTAGACTGGGATGAGTAACTCTTCCCAGTGCTCCTTCCAAAAACAAAATGTAACTACACTGGCCAAAAATGCCACTATACTATGTTGAACCAAATCACACTAGGACAGAGGAATAAGGAGGAGAAAGGAAAAACACTAAATTTAAATAAATATGAGTTTTCCCTTAATCCTACCTGAACATACAAATTATTATTATTATTATTTGTGTTCTCACATTTCATTTAGAATAGGGCTCTGGCAAGCAAATCTTCTGCTAGTTCTGAAATTTTTTTCATTGGTATTTGTCCCCTCTCTCCTTTCCATGGGGTTACAGAAACACTTTTCCCAGTAATAAAAAATATATATGGAACAATATCTGTCAAACATAGAAAAGGTCAAAGGCAAGCTCCCTGAAATGACTTTTATATGGTAGAAGGACTCTCACTGTCTAAGGCATTGACAAAAGGCTTGAGGCAATATCTCCGATCAAATATTCAAAGTCCCCTTGACCTGTACTTCTCAGAAGTCCTCTCCTTACTTGAATTTCAACATATCAGCTAGAAAAATTACCAAGAAATTAGTCACTTAAAGAGAATAAGTATGTTAAAACTGGTATTGAATAGCAGAAGAAGCTAACACCTAAATGCAATGGACCCTTTCCCATACTATGTGCAAGTTTCCGAGTCAGGGTGATAAGCACGTGGTGGGAGTGGCACTAACCGTGGATGTCAGGCGCCATGGTCTCCTGGGGATAGTCTTCGCTCTTCATGAACAGCAGGAGTTCCTCTCCCGGCGCAATGTCTGCCACTACTCGGTAGAATATCTTCAAGAACCAAAAGGCCAGCAGGAAAGAGAGAGAAGTGAATATTGACAGACGACAGGATACACACTGAGATAACTATGCATTATATTTTAACAAACATATTCCTTTTTATTTTTTATTAACAAATGAATTGTGACTTCCTATTTTTCTTTACTGAAAATAAACCCTCTGGAGACAAACAGAAAGCTGTGATTTTCAAGCCAGTTCACAAATCTTTTCCAAATACTACTTCACAAATTCTTAATTCAAGGTTTGCCGAGTATCATGCATCCTGTATAGGTTTAACAAAGAAATTTCCCACCTGAGAATTCATCAAAGCAGGCACATTCACAGCTATATTTTGATTTGCATTATCTAGTAGGAGTCTAGCTAACCTTGATCAACTCCCCTAGAAAGTTAGAGAAAGTAACACCTTTTCAATAAGATGTTCAGAAGTCAACATCAGGTGGGAAAGATATGATACAAGAAACCAGCAAGGTCTCTACAGAACAGAATCAGATGACATATCTCATTCTTAAAAACACAGAATCCTTCTTTTGTTGACCCTGGACATGGCCGCATTCTCCTTCCCCAACTCCTGACTGTACTTCTCTGAAAGCAGGGAACAAGTGTGAGGCCTTTCACTGATTTACTTTTTCAGGTGCTGAGGGTGGTGCTTATTCCCCTTGTTTTCTAGCAAAGAGCCAAAGACAGGAAGGATTCAATAAATCTGTAAATGACTGACTGAAAAGCAGTGGGGCCAATATGGGAAGAACCCGATGAGAAATTTTCAAGACCTGTTTACCTTTCCCCAAGCATCCCAGCAGTTTAGACAAACCATTGACCAATGACTGAAGTTAGGCACCAGAGATTTTTTTTTTTAATTTATAGCAGCATTGGGCATGAAAATCTTCAAGATAGTCATTCAGTTGACCATAATAATATTTTTAGTTTTTTTTCATTTTACACTAAGATTTATTAAATGGCAGTTTCCAACACCAGACAGAGATTTTGGAAGGGAAAAAAAATGAAGCTGTATGATTAACTGCATGAAAATGCTTCTAAGCACATTCTGCCTACCAATATTCTTGCAAAGTCCCACACACCAAATTTTAGACCCTATATTCTAAATATCTGGGTAGGACTTACATATGGTCACTCAGAGAGACACCACGAAAACAAAAAAGAAGAGGAAAAGAAAGTAGCAAGTTTGTACACTAAGAAATAGGAAGATGATTTTGCAAGTTACCACTATTAACTACGGTTGCTTGCGGGACCCATTTAGTATTTCAAATTCAGAAAAGCTGACAAATTTAACATCTTAGAAGATAACAGAAATGCCCATACTTTAATTATATGTACATATTTGTTTATCTTTTGAAAAGCTGAGGACATTAAACATCAGTATGTGCCTCTTTATTCCAGTAGGTGGCTCTAAAGTCCAATTGTTTATTTTCTATAAAAAGATCAGAGCATGAAATTGTTCTAAATTTGAAAAATACCTCAATAAGGAGTATTTTCTGCTTAGTTTCTTTCTTGTCAAAATAAATTATTTTTTTTATTCAACAGTAATTTAACCACTTGAAGTTTCTTTATAGAAAATAAAGGAAGATATATAGTGGAGCTACACAGTGGTCTAATATAATTTAAGTCTTTATCTCTGTTCAAAGATAGAATCCATACTATGGAAACTCAGTCGTTGTTATGAAAATAATAAATTTGTAGTCTCTATCTAATATCTAACCTTTGTTTTCTTTTCTTTTCTTTTTTTTTTTGAAGTTTGCTGAAACAGTTCTCAAATATTACCAGATTAAAATATGAATAATAATGAGTGAATTTGCTTTTCTTTCCCTAACCCTTCCAGTTAAATATGTATAGGTACTCTGTTTTATTCTAGAATTCTATTTCCCTTTCCAAAACAATGGACTTCTCTCAACAGTTTGAATCACCTCTTTTTTGGCATCTCTCAGGGGTTTAACTTATTAGTTTCCTTTCCAACAATAAGTTGACATTTGAATTGTGACATATTAGAACTTTTTGGTGGCTTCTCGGAAACAGTGAGGTTAAAGAGACAATGTCCTGCAAGACAGTAAAATGGTACGACATTCTCTGTTGGGGAATGCTACATAGATACATATGCCAGGTCGTTTTAAGACAGTATTATGACATTATTATTTCTCTGCAGTCCACTATTAATCATATCTCTTTAATTCTATTTTAGATTTATTCAAACCAATGTGTCTAGTCCAAGGAACAAAAGAAAATGACAGATACACTGTAACTATATATTATAAAGACAATTCTCTTTGCAGCCACATAGATCACCACAGTAATTTCCCTTTAAGTGTCCAGGTTGTCATGTGAAGAATATTGAGTGCATAAAAAATAAAAGACATGGAAGAGTGTTGATGTTGGCTTTATTTACTGGAGGTAAAAGGTGACATTCCAGGCCATGAAAGGCAAAGCAAAGCAGAGTGGATTTTAACTTTAGGGTGTTCTTTTCAATTTTAAGTGAATTTTTATGGTGCTCATGAAACTGAAGTTTGAAAAGAACTGGCAAGCTCCAGACATAATGAGGGCAAATCCTGGGCTTGCTTCCTCTTTTAGCAGTAAGTATGTGCCTCAAAGTTCTATCTACCACACCCCTACAAAAGGTCCTTTTCTCAAGGTGTTTGACCATTGATGATCTTCATTATTTTTCATTCCTTAAGATCTCAGAGATATTTAAGTAAAACTGTTTTTCTCCTCTAACTATAAAGTGGCAAAAAGCAAAATTTGTACGCATGAATACAAAGACGCCTACATGTAAATTTAGTTTGCTTTCTAACAGCAGCAGCAGCAGCATCAGCAGCAATTATACACTCACAAGCATTTGAGGAATGAGAAGAGTAGTTTCAATCAAAGCAAAATGAGAGTCTGATCCCTGAAAACAGTTACATGAAGAAATGATGGGATACAATCTTGAAGGAATCAAGCCTTTCAGAAGATATGATGTCTATACTTTTATGCCATAAAATAGATCTTTCAGCAAATAAAAATCAACAAAGCACAGAAGTGATTTATGTAGATTTTCTCACAAATTCATGTGCATCAGTGGCTTTCAAATGCCTTTAAAATCTGCATTTTCAAACTCTTGGCTGCTCCGTGTTCCAGGGGGTCATGTCATTGGAGTTATGTACCACAAGAAGGACATTACTGACACAACCTCTCTGATTTTTTTCTTGGAGGAAAAAAAAGAGGTTCAATTCCTTTGTTAAATTCCACTGAAGAATTATCACTTCTTTCTCCACATCAGATTTTTGTGGGAAAAGTCATCTAATTTCACAGTGAAAATGACCTGCATCTGAAATATGCAACAAATTCAATTCAGATATGTAAAGAGAAACTCAATACCTTCCAACATTTAGAAAAAGTCTGATACAAAATAGTTGTTGACTTCTTATTTTGCTGTCTCAGAATGCTCCATTAAAAGAAAAAAACTCAGTTACTTGCAATATAAAATGATAAAATGGAAGAATTAATCCTTTAGTACAAGAAAATGTAGTTATATAAGTTCTGGCATTTTAAGTTGTGATTAATATTTTATTTTTATTTACTTATATATGTTGGCGTTGGGGAGGGAACTTGGGACCTTGAGCTTAGGAAGCAGGAGCTGGAACCACTGAGCTAAATCCCTGGCCCATGATGAATATTTTAAAATTGTGTTAATTCCTCCAGGATCTTCTACTTGGTAGCTAACACTAAAATCCAGAACCAAAACATGACCTGCATATCTAATTCTCCCCATACTTAAAACTTTTGAAACTTGAGATAGTTTTTAATTTTATCACATAAAATATTATTTTCTCAGTATTTTGTTGGACTTTTCAATTTTCCAGAGTGTTATATTTCTTTGTAAGTATAAGTATTATATCTGGCCCTCTGGACACTGCGATTTATAAAGTTAAGTATTTATATGAACATTTTAATAACACATTTCTTCAAAGTGTTTTATTTTCAAAATGTATTAGAATAACACACTAATAAAATTTCTGGATGTTTATTTTAATTACTAAATCATCAAAACAGTTACAAATAATGCTAAAAAAAAAAAATCTCAAAATTGTTCACTTGCCCTACTGGAAATGGAATTAAATGTTCTGAACATAATTACTATACTAAATCTATCTTTAGGGAATATCTATTCAGTTAATACTGACAAGGTTGACCTAAGAAAGAAAAGCAATGGTGATTTGATTTAATAAGTTTTAGGTTTTAAGAAGTATCTCTTAATACAATGCTATATATAAATATATAGATAATTGGATATATATATTTCATATTTTAAATATAATTGAGGAAAGTTTTAAATTTGTATAAAATATTAGCAATCTCCTATGCAATTATTGTATGCTAAAAGTAGTGGTATTGATCCACTCTAACTATAAATATTTCAGTAGCATAATTAAACATTATTTTACAGAAATTTCAAAAATATAGTTGGAATTAATTGAAGTTAAATTAATCATTAAATATTCCTTTTTTGGTATTCAAGCTAAAAAGGATAGCATTAAAGAGAGTTTGGACATTACTTGATATTCTGATAGCAAAATTAATAGACTTAAACTAATTCCTTTTGACATTATCAGGCTTGTGTTCCTCCAAATCCTCCATCAAATTCATGATGCTACCATGTGCATTTACCAATGGTACTAAAGCATGATCTTTTTCATTACCTATAATGTAGACAAATCCAGAATCCATCAGAATAGCCTTAAAGTCAAGTTTGCTATGCTTGGATCACTTTTAAGTATTATGTTTTTACTACTGAGACAGAAGAAAAATTCAGTGTACAAGAAGGAAAATCAGGAAGAAAGAAAACACATCATTTACTTTTGAAAAGATGAACAAGGCTTCATTGTTGTGAATGCTCATTTATTTTTCCTGCTCAGGCCCTGGAAGTTTTATTTATACTTAATAGGCCACGTTTGGCCTGTCTAAAAATGACAGAAGTGTGAATTATGAATGACCTTCAACCTATTCAGGAAGTTGTAATAATTGAAATAATAGAGAAATGTACTCTCTTAAAAAAAAAATCTGAGAGACAACTTTTTCAGACGACTGCTATCTTTTCACTTTGAAATTGACAGTTCATGTCTTCCTCCTGCAGCTCTCAACATTTGGCCTCAATGCTTCTTTTCTATAGCTTCATTTATGTTCTCCCTCTGAAGACCAGGAAAAGCTGAATGAAACGTCCCCACTTGGAAAGTGGATAAGAGGAGAGGTGGGTGACAGTTTACACATCTCAACAAAGTCAGCACTTGAACATATCTCTCTGCCTTGGCGCTTGAGACAGGTAACATCAGACCCCAGAGAAAATATACATGTATGTCCAGAAAAAACAATGGAAGGAACCCCACTGCAGGAGTGCAAGAGTGACATCAAGTTGTTGGTCTCTGGGAAAAAGATTTTAGTACACACCTTCTGAGTATAATTTTAGTTGTCTTCAGCAGAGAGAGACTAATAACAGAACATAAATATGCCCAGCAAATGTTAGCTTTATTATGACCAAGCTTTGCCAAAATAAGCCACGTTTAATGTCTTCAAAAAGAAAGCATTTTGTATTTGTCTTCAGGATCACAGTCAAAAACCAAGAAAAGCCTGAAAAATCTCATGTATGGAGCAAACGCGTTTGCTTCCACAATGAAAAAAAAAATGTATCCACTGGACCAAAATATTATTGGAGAAATTTTTTTTCCCTATACATCTTTAGTTCTTTGTTAATAATACAAAAAGAAAAACCAAGTGTAATTTATCAAATAAAATAAAACAGAGAGGATTGATTGTCAGTACTAGTTTTAAATAGAATGAGAGACAGTATCTACAGTGTCCCCAGCCTGGAAGCCCTGTGTTTTGTGTCTCTCCAGTAACCTGGAGGGATCTTTCCATAGAGCCCACAGGAAACATCTGCCTGTCACCTTATTTAAGGTGGCCATTTTGTTTGACTCTGTAAAAAATCTCAAATGATCATTGTGAATGATTTTTGAATGTTTGGTAAACATTTCATTATTAAATGATAAGGAAACTAAAGATCATCTCTGGCTTTGCACTACTAAGCTACAGGCTTCTCCTGTGCCTTGGACCATCCTCTTCTCCTTGATGGCTTGTGCAGTGTTCCGAAGACTATCGTGTTGGTGTATCCCACAAAGTCGTGAATGACGCTCAAGATCTTCCTGAATGAAAGGCATTGAATGTGTGCAGACACTGTCTGGTAAAATTTGCATATAATATTTCAAATTGCCTTCTTTTTCAACTTCTGTGGTCTGTGAATCTTAATAAGAATTCCAGTATGGATTCTGTCCATGCTGTGTCCTAGGTCTTACTTAGTACATGAGGGAGGAAAGCAGTGCTGTTTGCTTTATCGTGTAAATATCAGACAGCAAATTAGGTCTGGGAGAATTTCATCATGGGATGTGAGAAGTAACTTATCAGCCAGACAATAGCCCCCAAATTCAGCTCAAGCACTGTTCAAAAAGCCAGTCTCTGGGTATTGCCAGCTGGCATTCATCTTAAAACAGCAGAGCATAACTTTGGTATAAAAATGGAAGTTGACTTAAAAGCAAAGCAAAGAAAATGCCTAAAGCCAATAATAATTTTGACATCAAAAGAAATCATACAAAATACAGACAGAAATCCTTGTAAATGAAAAGAAAATTAACAAATTACCTAACAGTAGAAGCAAATATTTTTTAAAAGTGGGAAGAAGTTAACAAATTACATTTTTGATTTTTACATGAATCGGCATTTACATTGCTTTTTTGCACAAATTTGTGTTAATTAAATGACGCTGAAAAGTGAATTTTTTCTTTCAGTAAAAAGCCAAAGAAAGTAACTTAATAATTGACCCTGTGACAACCTTGCAATAATAGTACCATTCTAGTGTCACACGGTCTGATAGAAAGAACCACTCATAAGATCTAAGGAGAGTGAAAGCGTGTGTACCAAATCAGCCATGGTCGTCCTGGAAGCAGTTAAAACTTTATAAGGTAAAGCACAAATGAGAACAATGCCTGTTCCATCTGAAAACACTGTAGAGTCTTGCTGCCATTCATTAACCCCAAGGGACCTGGCAGAATCCCCTAAGTGAATTCCGACTTTGTATTCTCTCAAGGGCATTCATTCTTCTACATCTCATTCTTTTGAAATAAATATCAGGTATTAGATAATCTCTTATTGACACATTGCTTTTTATTCAGAGTGAACAGCAGACCTCTCTTACTCTACTTACTAAATACCAGCTGTCAAGGGCCTGTTTAAAAATGAAAAGACCTATCACTTTGTGTAAATGACAAGATTAATAATGTCTTGAGTTTCTGAGAACTTTATTCTATTTGAAGACCATGTTAGAGCAGTCTGGAGTTTGAATGAAACTGTGGTCCTTCTAGTGAAGCAGAATACATACATATATACATATATATATGTATGTATATGTATATATACATACATATGTATGTATATGTATATATACATACATATATATGTATATGTATATATATATAGCAGAATACATACATATATACATATATATCTATATATGTATGTATATAGATATATATGTATATATGTATGTATATATAAATATATACGTATATATTACCCTGATCACTCTTATTATCGTAAGACAGGTATTGTTTAAGTTTAAAAAATCAACTTACTTAAATTCTGCTTTTGTGACCCTCCTGACGATAGCCAATATGTTTTCACCATAAAGAAAGTTTAGAATAAAACTGCTGGGTCCCAAAAACTACTCCGTAAGTACACTAAACTTGTGAATACGTTCAAAGATGAGAAATGTCATTATTTGAGGATAACAGGCAGCCAGTGGGTAGCCTTGCCTTTGATCTAGGTAAAGGATACAGAAACGTGGGCTTACAGGAGGGTTTACTTAAAGGATAGAAGGAAAGGCAAGAACAGGGTAAGGCCAATTTAAAGAAGCACATGACTTCTACCAATCAATATGGTTTGTGAAAGAAGGTATCTATAAGACTTCAAAGAGAAAGATATCAAAATATCCAGATTTTTTAAAAACCCAGTAAATCATTGAGATGTTTCCTCTACTCATTAAATACAGGGATGTTTGGGATATACGTGGAGCCTCTGAACAACTGGTAAACCTTTTGTATGCCTCCCTGTGTCCTGGTCCCCACAAGGGCCTAGGGTGGAAGAGCTTCCCTCATTCCATTTTTGGCTTTTGCTCCCACCCACCTCTATATTTCACTGGCAGTTCTTGCTCCTGAAAGCAACCACGAACAAATTCAAATTGGAAAATGTAAAAGCGTTTTAAGTATTGTCTGTCTCAGTAAAAATGCCCTGTTTATCCATCGCGCCACAACTGTAGGACTCTAGAGTACTGTAAAGATACATTAAGGAATGGGGGGAAATAATTAGAGCATCAAGGATCAAGGATCTTGAGGGTTTTTAATAGCACCAGTGCTTTAGGACGTGAGTGTGATTGTGGTGTCAGTTTCTTAGTGTTTTGGTGTGGCCTTCTTTAACAAGATAACTGACTGCAGTTAATATAACATCTTCAAAAGGAATAACAATATCAGTCAGAAGCGAAGCTACTGAGAAATTATCAGCTAGCAATGGTGCTTGTGCTTTTAGAATTCCTATCTCCACAAAGATCACCTCACCACAATAATTTTAAAAATGCAAAAAGAACAGGGCATCTAAAATCATACAACTGGAGACATTCTGGGTAGTACCGTCAAAAAAGAAAAGCTGTCAGAGTTCATTCTAGTCTGAAAAAATATCTGAAATGAAATAACTCAAATCTATTGGAAAATTTAAACCAAGAAAAATCACCTCAGATAAAAATGCTTGTGGGAAGGTACTGGGGAAATTTTAAGCAAATGGCCTTTATTTCTATTTTTATGACACAAAATAGATTGTATCTTTTATCAGTTTTGCTTCAAAATCAAAACTCTCATAGGACTACTCCCCTTAACAAATCAAATATAGGCTTTAGCCACCATTAAAGATCCCACAATTACCAAACTATCATCTTTTCAAGCAGATAGATTTTCTTTTATGGATCTCTTCCACATCACTATAAAGATGACTCCTATTTATTAAACTTAATCCACATCAGAATTTTAAAATATTCTGTTCTTGTAACTTTTTCTTCGTTAGATGATTGATTCATTACCATGACTAGGTTGTAGTTGAAAGGTTTATTGGAAACTTTTCTTTGGTGGAGTCTAAGACATATGCTTGTCATGCTATTAAAATTACTTTTACAAACTTGAGCTCCTTCAAAGAATCAGAGTCAAGGGAAATACTTTTTACAGTTTCTTCTGCAATGCTGCCTTTGCTTTTGTGTTGTACAGGTGAGCTGACATCTTTAATGTTTAATAAGTAAAAGAATATCTCACACAATGGGACTGTTCATTATGTGATGACTTGTGCTTATTCACCACTTGGCAACTTCTATTCCTCATGGAAAAGAGAGCAAAGAAACAGACCAAGAGAATCTCTTTAGTCAGCTCTTTTATCATTGTACCTAGTCCAACATTCACATTTTGAAGCTGTCTAGAATAGCTAGTCTTAATTGGCTTTTAGAAAATGTTTATAGGCTTATGAATGGATGTGATTAGAATATGTGCATACACTATTTGGGTGTCTGTTCTGGTTGTCTTGTCAACTGAGCAAAGTATGACTGTACCCAGATATACCTATCACACACATCTTACTTTTACCTCTGACTTTCCTCTCCTGTTGCCTATGGATGAACTTATTTGACCATGCAGTATCAATCTCACAATTCTGTTATTTGACATGCATGCACTCTGTAACCATCTTAGATTTTTGCCATCATAATACAGAATTTTAAAATGAGCATTTAAAGAAATAATAAGTATGTTATCTAATGTCAGCTCTATATATTTGTAGGGGTTAACTATTTTCCCTGCTTCATCAGTTAAAATAGGTAAATATGTTCTTCATTAAGGTATGGAACCAGCATGTTTTCTTTTAAAAACAATACCTTTTATAATGGTAAACTTAAAAATGTATTTGCCATAGAAACTATGGTAAAATTATAAATGTCTGTTGTAATGAGCAATCTAATACATAGTTGGAAACAGCAAAACACTTTTCCTCTTTAATGAAATCAAGATTCCCAATGACAAGAACATACCTATTATAAAACATTAGATACATAGATATTAAACCAAAAAAAGACTACGTGTGGACTTGTATTGGCTACAAGTCTCATTCTTAAATCAAATTTTCACTTATCTGACAACTATTTTTTCTGCCTATGGAAGTAAGCCCTATTGTGTCAGGAAATATCAATAGCAGATAATTATTATAATTGCAACATTACACTCTCAAGGTATCTTTTAAGGACCTCCAGTTCCCTTTACAGAAAATAAATTTTCTTATGCATAAAACCTATGTATTTCTCACTCCTACAAATAATGAGTACTCAAAAACTGTTTGCTGCTGATGGTGACAGTAACTCATAGGAGAGGCTAGGAACATTCGCTACTTGCAATCAATAGCTAATTTAATAATGCTTTCCTTTGTCAATAAGGCCTCTTGTTTTCTTACGGCAAAGGGAAAAACAGAAATTGATTGGTTTATTATTTTTGATATAAGTTGAAGATTTTTAAATGATTCTTATTTAAACCTAATTTTATGATTTACTACTGCTTCTATATTTCACCCAGTAAAAATTATCTGGTAATTGGTAAAATCCCAAAGAAAAATTTCATAATGATGATTGAAAGAGAGCTTTAGACCATAGGAAACTAGCTTTTTAAAAACAGCTTCCAACTGGAAACATCTCATTTAAACTTTTTCTTTCTCTTGGTGGTAATTTCATAGAAGATTTACCAGGCAACCATTTCAATATGGTCTTGGAAACACAGCTGATTAGGAAGCTTTGGGTCGAAAGATATAAATGATTACAATTAAGTTCTAACCAAATGATGTTTATTAAATAGAAAATCAGCAAACTAAATGTCTTATTTTAGATATTCTTATACTATGAATTCCTGATCTAATTTTATTAAGTGTCAAATATGTTTCTTGATGCTGACATGATCTTTATTTCAGAGTCACTGTTATTAAAGTTCACCTTACTGCATGGCCCTCACTGATGTCATGATATGATTTCTAAAAATGATATTTTCTTAAACATTTTTACATATGCAAATAAAGAGTATTTTGATTATTCAGAAAGTTTTCACTTATAGTTAGACAAATCTATATAAATGAATAACTAGATAAGTTTGATTGATGTCATACATTTAACTATTCCAAATAAAACTATATTTCAAATGTATTTCCTCCAATTTCTGCATAAATTCACAAAGTATTCTTGATCAGCTCAATAGTTTCAATGAATGTACATACTGTCATGGTAAAGAAAAAACATAAAGAACACTGAAAAATAAATAATCTCTTTGTTTTAATGTCATTCAGTTACACTAAGAAAACTGGTGCATTTATGGAGGGTACTAGGACAAAGTGAAGGAACTACCCAAACAGTGTAGCATTAAAAGAAAGTGCTGAAAATGACCTTGCTCTGCATCTTTCTTATATTTGTGCATTACCTTCTACTATGTCAACAAACAGGCCGCCAGGGTCTACTGCAGCTCACTGTTATTTTTATTCTTCAGGCTTCACTGATACTTTAGTGCTCTCAAAGAAAGACAAGAAAATCTTTACCACATACCTGATCATTTATCTGGCATGCAACGAGGTTGTGCTGATCGTAACAGCCAGCGAACCTGATGTACTTGAGCCAGCTTCCTACATCTGGTTGACTGGCATCTATGCAGAACTTGACATTGCAAAACTCATCTAAGATCTAGAAGGAGGAAGATGAGAACAATCAGTTGCCATACTGCTCCATTCATGAAGGTGATCAGTGGTTTAAAATATTTCTTTGAAATGTATAAGACTTCTTTGAGTCCTAAGAAGAAAATCTGACAGCAAGCATATTAAGAAAAATAAGTAATAATAAGTTATCTGATAAATGACGAATATGCTGATTTTTTAAAGGAATAGAGCAACTGTTAACTCAAACAATGACTAGATTCAAATCATGTTGGTGTTATGATACACGACTGAACAGTCATAATTTCATTTCATCAGATGTGTTTTACAAAAAAAAAATATTGAAGAGCATATATGAATATTTTTCTGAACTAAACAGCCAATATTTTGGTTTGGATAACTAAGTAGTCAGTACTCTAGGTTTACACAATCATTTCATGTAAGTTTGTATTTTCACATTTTTATACTTTAATTCAGTTAAAACTGTACTGTGAATATTTCTGAATTTCCCTTTTCCAGTTTGCATTTCCTCTCCATGAAGCAATTAATTGAAGAAGATAATAATATTTGCCTCACAAACACATGTGGCCAAACTAAAGAAAGACATGAAAATAATCGATAGATAGGTAAGCACTCATACAAACTACAGTAAGTTACAGTTTTAGTTAATATACACCAATGCATGTTTTCATAGCATCTCCAGTAAGCAAAGTGACAAAACTGGCTTATGAATAAGTACATATATATATATGTGTGTGTGTGTATATATATATATATACATATATATATATGTATATATATATATATATATATATATATATATATATTATATTGCCATCATCAGAGATGGCTATGGTTTGTTATTTTTTATAAGATTTTCACATTCGGCCTGTGCTGAATTTTAATGTTACTTACGATAATTATGAGAAAAAATTGAAATGGGAAACTTCCGTTTATAAAGTTTTTTGTACTTAAGCCAAGCTATTCTGATTCACCCTGAGCAAAAATGTTTTAAACATCCTGATGAAAAGTTTCAGAGTCTTGA
Source organism: Petromus typicus (assembly GCA_004026965.1). Taxonomy (NCBI): domain Eukaryota; kingdom Metazoa; phylum Chordata; class Mammalia; order Rodentia; family Petromuridae; genus Petromus; species Petromus typicus. The sequence continues at coordinate 29,796 of PVIR01001822.1, read as the reverse complement.
CCTCATGGTGGACAATTACAAAGGCTGGTGATATTGTGTCAATCAGCTTATGAAAAGTTGGGGAGTTTCTTATCAAAAACTAAACAACATAGTCTAGAATGTAAATTAATGAATTAAATACCCCCCCAAAAAAACCTCTGCAGCATCGATATAAAATTAATACGAAAGTCTTGAGTATACAGACACAGAACTCAGGTAATCACCCAGTTGGAGACTTAGTCATTAACTCACCATAAACTTCAAGAAGAACCCAGGGTCCTGAGGGCTACAGTCCAGAGCAGCTCAGAATAAGCCCTTGGACACGGGGTAATTGAAGGGCAAGGAGTAGTCTCACAATTTAGAAAGGAAAAATTGGAAACAGAAGATAGAGCATTTGCTAAACACACACACACACACACACACACACGTCCTCTTTTTCAAGGACACTTCTTCACACGAACAAGTCTATATCTAAATACCGTTTCTAGTGAGAACAAATTTTAACAATTTTCTATAATACAATTGCAGATTTTAAGATTTCTTTACACTAATAGCTGAATAACTCAAATAGCGATTCTGGATTTCTCCCTTTCCCAAAAGTGGAGGAGCCACATAAATTACAATACGACGTACATTTTTATTGAGCAAAATATTAGGGTGGTTGAATTTTGTTTGTTTGTTTGTTTGTTTTGATTTGGTTGGCCTTTTATTGTTCTCGTGACCAGTGAAAAACTAGGCAGGTACTGTGACACACAAGAGAAATATTCAAGAAAGGAAAGAGGGTGAAGCCAGTGAAATGCAACACCAACTCCATGTCATATTTGCAGAACAAAGTGGAAAACTTGTTAATTTCAAAGTCAAGAAGCATCTCCCCCCCTGGCTTCCAAGCGTTCATTTCCTTCTGCAGGGGAAGGGAGTAAAGTATTACATACACTGCACATAAAAATTCGTAGGTGTAATTTTATTCCGTGTTAACATTATTGCCCCTGCCACTGTCAACAGCGGAAGTTAATTTTTAAAAAGATTCATTTCCAAAGAACGTCTTTTTACATAATCTGTTACATGATTATTCAAAGATTTCACCAACATATTAACTTTATTACTCAATATTCTTGCCTCAAAACAAAAGCTTAATTTTCTTTATCAACGTCCCCTCCATACCCCAGGTGAATTATTCACTTTGGATTTTCTGGTAGAAGAGAAGTGGCCCCTCGCATATCTTGATCATCTCAGAAATCTCGAATAAAATCAAGTAACAACAAATTTTCCGGCATTTCATGTAATACACTCCTGTGTTTGTAAACGCTGTCAGGCTCCAAAGATAGCTTTAAATAATTTAAAAAAAAAAAATCTCTGTCGAAGGACTTTAGAGAAAGCCCCTTTCAAAAACTCAACAGCAAAAGGAAAAAGAAGGAAAAAAAAAAAAATCCCACCATGTAGCCAAAGGGTCCGAGTGTGACTTTCTGAGAGAAGGAGCACACGGTCCTGGACAGCCGAGCTCGTCCTTGGCAAGGTAGGACTCGGCCGAAAGCGAGTCCCCAGTCGCGTGGCCGGTGCCAGGAATTCAGATGTTGGCAAACCCCACCTTCCGTCCCGAGCCCGAGCCCGAGCCCGAGCGGGGACCGCGGAGGGGGGGGGGAGCGCGGGGCGCGAGGGAGGAGGACGCGGCCGACGCGCAGAGGCCGGAGCCGGCTCGGGCTCGTCCCGCGCCCCGCGGGGACAGCGCAGCGCGGCCGGGACGCGACGCGACGCGACGGGACAAGACGAGCCGCCCGGAGCCGCCGCCGAGCTGCGCGCACGGCCTCGGCGCCCCACGCCGTCCGCTTACCTTGCGGTGGCCACGGCCTCGACTCCGCGGGAACGGCGGTCGCGGGCCGGAGAAAAGCGACAGGATAAAGCGCTCAGGCGTGAAGATCCTTCCGGACGATCCCCAGCAACATCTTTCGGGTTGTTTTGTTTTTTGTTTTTTTTTTTTTAAGAAAAAATAATAAACCACAACGACAAAAAGGAAAGCCTAGCGTCTCGATCTCCAAACAGGTCTCTGAGAACTTCGCCGTCTTCGGGATGTGCTCGCCGGGACCACGCGTTTCGGATTTATTGTCTTCCACCCCAAAGCGAAGAGCAGAAACCAGGCTTCTCCCGCCCGGACCAGGCGGCTGTCTCCGGCTTTTCCCTCCTAGAGGAGCTCGCAGCTCTTCCTCCCCGCTGACATCACCTCCCTCTTTTCTCACTTTCTCTGCTCTTATCAGCCCGAGGTGTAATGAAAGTTATCTGAAACCCACTAAAACTTCTTCCACTTCTGTTTCCCGAGTCCGAGGGGGGCAGCCGGCGGGAGGAGGAGGGTTGGCGAGGGTGGGGGTCCGGGGGCGCGGGCAGCGCACCCCGCTCGGCCGCTCCGCGGCGCCTTCCCGGCCCCAGACCCTCCCCGACCGTCCCTTTTGCCACTCCGCGTTCCGCCGCCGCCGGGTTTCTATTTCAAGAACTGTCTCTTTAAAGAAGATCTGCTCGGCCATCCAGAAAGAACCCGGGGCGAAGGAGAAAGGGAGCCCAGAGTGATCAGGAAGCTCGATGGGCTCCTCTTTCAGTAAATTTTTAAAGTGACAGCAGCCTCCTCTGGCGGGAGAGGTCACAAAAAGGTCGCCAAGACCCAAGTCCTATAGGGACAGACTGATTATGGATGCACCATCCCCCTTAAACATGTAGATTTCTCCGAGTAAACAACCAATGGGGAGATTTCGCCAGGCAGGATTTCTTTCCCCAGGGAAATATCCTCTGTATCACTGTCCCAAAACACAAGTGTAAGTGCGTGCGTGCGTGTGTGCGGGCGTGTGTGCGTGTGCGTGTGCGTGTGCGTGTGTGTGTGTGTGAGGGTGGGGGTTGGGAAGAGTGCAGTGCAGAGGGGTTTCGGGGGTGTGAGGGTGCGCGCACCCGCGCTGGCTGGAGCGGGGTGGGGCTGTGGAGAGGGCGAGGATGCGGCTTAGGGTGCGGGGAAGCCCGCTCCTACTAGACATAATTAGTTCAGAAATTCTCAGCCAACACATGTCTCAAGAGTAAAAGTTGACCTATGTTCCAGTTTTCTGCTAAGTATCTTTTTGATACTTTTTTAATGGAAATGTGGACTCACACTGCTTCCGACCATTCTTATGGTTAGGTCGGCAGAAAGGTGTGTTAAAATTTCAAAGCAGATTTTTTTTTTTTTCTTAGAAGAAGAGATTTTAAAATCTGAAACATTATTTGCATATCACTCACCCAAATAACGTATCATGGGCTTAGCATGATTGAAAGCTGTCTGGTGAATTTTTGCCATATTCTGTGACACATTTAAACATCAGCAAAGCCCAAAAGTAGAAGTAGGCAATTGGAAAAATCCAGATTATTTGTAAATTTTTAACACCATAACTGCTGCAAAAAATGTTTAGTGAACAGCATCACACTACGTTTAATAATTTTATGATATATATTTGGTCCATTTATATCAACAGAATGCAGAAAAAACACTGAGGACCTGGATGAGGGGGACCTGGATGGCAAAATAAAAGGACAGAATAAAATGTTTGTAGCTAACACTGGAAAAATTTAGTTGAGCCCATCAATTGCATGGAAATATATTTTTTAAAAAATCAGAAAACCTCTTAAAAACAATTGAACAAAATCCAACTTCTTTCAACAATGGAAAGTGAAGCGAAGCGAGCGAGAGTCCAGGGGTGTCTGCGGGGGGAGGTGGGGGAGCCGCAGGGGCTGCAGAACGCGCTGTCGTTAAACTTTATCTGCGAGCCGGGACAGCACAAGTGCCAACCCTTTTTGCTTTCTCTAAGTGCAAGTAAATGTGAAATCTAGTAGATCTATATTCCCCCCCCCAGCTGATTCAAAAACAAAAATAGTCACAAATGAGACAGAGAAAATGACAAGAGGTGGTGACTAATTCGTTTCGGTGGCCTGTTATCTGTGACATTGAACTGTTGTTTCAGATAATGGCTATTGTTTCAGGGAAAATCGCACAGCAGTGGTAGGTAGGACAGGAAAAATCCTTTGTAAATAACCTAAAACCCGGTCAGATATTCCCATAGAGTTCGGCGCTTGAGAACCCTTTACAGCCCTGGGTTTGTAGCATCGATTTCCTGCCCTTCCTCAACTTGCCCATTGTAGGAGCTTTTTTTTTTTTTTTTTTTTTTTCTTTTTAATTTAGCCATAAATTGGACCGGCTCGAGCTATGAGCTGTTCTATTTTCTTCCTGTCAGGATGAGGGATTTGTTTTATGATGCATTGTGTATTAAATACAAGTAATCTGGGGAACCGATTGCTTCAGACAGTGCGGCCTGATCAGGGGGTCTGAGCCCTAGCCCTCCCCATCCCCCCACCCTAGGCTGGCCCGGCGGCCCCCACCTTCTCGCCCTTTATAAAACTGCTTTGAAAAGGAGGAAACGTCGGTGGGGAGACAAAGGTCATGCGGAATCAGTAGCAAGTCCCGGCTAAATTAGAATTTCGTGGAACCGGCCTCTGAGTTTTTTCCCCCTTATATGAGTATGAGTAGGGGAGGCGGGGCGGACTTGAAAGGTCGGGACGCTTGCAGATGCGGCAGGACGCCGGTAGATGGCGCTGTGTCCCGAAATAAAGAGGGGCCCCCGCGGCTCCAGCCACCCAGGTGAACCCTCCGCGGCCGCGCGCCGGGCGCCCGCCACCGTCCGAGCCCCACGCGGTGGGAGCCCCGCGCCTTGCAGCCTCCCCCGGACGCGGCACCCTGCAGTCCAGGCCAGGGCGCGGGGACAGCCTGGGCTGACGCTTCTTCTATGTAGACATTCTCCAAATGCAGACCAAAGAGTACTTTCTGAGACCTGGCAAGCTTTCTCTAGAGAAATGAAGGATTCATTTCATCCTTATCGTTATTGTACGAGTATCATCATTATCGTCATCATCAGTCTCGTTCTCCACTGAACTAACTGCGAGAAACAGTAAAGGAAATCATCTTAAGGATGTGGGCAAAGGAGGCTAGGAAAGCATGCTACCTGTTTCTCTCCTCCTTCCTTCTCTGTCTCTCTGTCTCTCTCTCTGTCTCTCTCTCTCTCTCTCCCTCCCTCCCTCCCTCGTTCTCCTGTCCACCTCCACCCTACTGCCTCTCTCTTTTGGTTACATAACAACTTCACGTACAGAGTCGCCTGACTTTTTCTTCTCACAACTGGAAGTTTAAACAAAGGGCCCTGAAACCCCAGTTAGCTGGAAGAGTCTTTTTTAGCCTTGAAGGGTGCCTCTTGCTCTTTAAATCATAATCTCCGAGGAGGGACAAAACCTCCCTCCATTTCCCCCCATCCGAGGTAAATCCAGAGAAGATGAGGGTTCTGAGGGGCCCAGGGGCCCTCCTCTCTTAGCTCGGATTCCATCAGGAGATTTCTAAGACAATAAATAAATACAAGAAGCCAAATACCACCACCCGTTCCCTTATTCCTCGGGATTTCTAGAGCAATCTGTTTACAGTAGTTCCCAGTTACAAATTAATCTGCAAAAGCCAATGTCTGCTGAGCTGTAATCAGTAACATGCGTGTTCTGCAGTGTTTAGCGCTGCCCTTGAAATGGGCTATTAAAAATAATGGTTTTACTATAATCTCAAACCAGCTTTAATTTACAAACGTGCATCGAGACAGATGATCTAAATATTCAGGGGATGGGATGAGAAAGGTAGAATTTGGGGGGACGAGGAAATGGTGATTCTTTAGCAGTGTTTTAAAAGAGAATCATAGTTCTAAAGCACTTTTTTAGATGAATTATAGGTGTTTTCTTTATTGCTCTGTTAACTGTTGTTTACTGGGTAAGCAGCGCTGGAAACCAAGAGGTTTGAGTGTGAACTGATAGTTTTTCTGGAAGTTGGAAAGATGCCCCTTTGGTTGGTCAGGCAGGGCTGGCCTGGCAGAGGTTAATGTGTTTTCTTCCTGGTTTGAAAAGGGCATAAACCCTCCTCAGGCCCCTTTCTTCTTACCCCAGCTGTGTGCATTACAGAATCTTTAAGGAGCCCACGCTTTCCAATAAGGCCACTGCTCTGCCTTCGTTGTGTATGTGTTTATTTAAAATAAGTCAATCTATTAGTTAAAGCAGTAAGAAGTCAGTGTGCCAGTATTCAAGTGATTCCCACAAGACTGAAAACTGATGCCTCTTTTAAGCCTTAAACTTCATGGTCTTCCCAGAAGTAAAAGTGCTGCTAATGGAGACCCTATGGGCCTGGTACATTCCAGCACATCATTAAAGGAAAGAAAAGCAGTCCAGCCAAAGCCAGATGAAATGACTGCACTGTCCACTTTTAATAGGCTTCCTGTGGACAAACAGCACGGTAACACTCTGCAGAGGACAATATTTAAAAACAAGACAACTTGCTGGCAGTTTTCAATACCATAAAGTTAATAAAGTATGTTCCCATTGACTCTGCCATTATATTTTTGGTTTATAGAGGAAGGGACTTTATAACCTCAGCCTAAGCCGAGTCCCCTTAACTCTGCAGCTTTGGGTTTGTTGAGGTGGCTAAATGCACACTGAGCTCCAAGCCTGACATTTTTGTTTTTAACACTGGGTTGTTTGGTATTTTTGGTTTTTGTTTTTGTTTTGCTTTGGTTTTTTTGTAGCTTTCCAAGAACGTACAAGTGCATTTTTATATTTCTCAAGCTCAGTTTCATTCACAGACATCCCGTTAAATCCTGTTTCGTACAGTTCATGTCAAGAAGCATGAAATAATCTGAGAAATTGACATTTGGCTGAACAATAACTGCCTGGTAATTAAATTAGCTTCGTGTATGGATATTGATGTGTGTTTAAAAAGAAAATCAATGTTTCCTTTTCCGTGTCAGGATGGGATTGTGCAAAACCTCGCCTACCCTAACTGAGATAAAGAGAACAAAAAAGGTAAGTGTGGCTTTACAACTCAAGAGACTGGCCACTGATTCGCACACAAAGCTTTCTCCCAAGGTGTCTCCTCTCTTGTTCCTCCACATTCTCTGCCACCCACAACTTCCCTCAATCTTTTTCTCTAACAGAGATAGATGCCTTGTAATCAAACATTATGTTTAGGCAAGGGACGCTGGATCAAAATCCATACTATCAAAGCCAATATTTTGCTTTTATTTAATTATATATATCGCTTCATCAGGGAAGTTTTCACAAACTCGGTCCCTTGGACTTGAAGGTGATCTCTGTGATTCTGAGCAGGCGAATCCAGAGACACTGCCCAACACAAGGTGAGTTTACAAACATAAAAGCGCTGAGTGGCCACAGCTCCAGGGCCTCTCACCACTACTCCAAAGATGTCTGGTTACTCTTGATGGCCTCTGCCTTTCTTCCTCTTCTTTTTTTTTTTTTCTTTTAAAAATCTAGTGGATGGGAGTGAGGGGCTGTTTAAAAAGAAAAGAGGAAATTAAAGGTTTAAAAAAAAATGTAAATAAAAAATTTCCCTTGGTCTGGAAATGGGCCCGACTGAAAGCATGTTAATCTCCACCGCGGTAATTTGGGTCTCCAGGAGAAGACAGAAGCCCTGGTGCTGTGCCCTGCACTTCATAAATCACATCTTTATGTGGACAAGGTCAGGGCACCTCGCAGCTCAGACATGGGCCTTTGCAGTGGCTCGAGGACTCCGGCATGTTTACTCTCCTGCCCGGCTCTCTGAGGAGCAGTCCAGCACGCTTCTAATTACTTTTGATTATTTTCATTTGCTGGGGTCAGTCTGGCTTGCCAGGACTGCTGGAGGGTTGATTTCCTACAAATCTGGATGTCTTTGGAGGACAGCACTGCGTGCGTTCAGAATTAGCACCCTGTTATTGTCCTACGGCACAGGATCCCTCAGAAGAGACAGTGTGACACGAAGGCTTCCCAGGTGAACCTCACTACTTCCCTTCTGATTAATTATCTAGACAACCACAGTCACCTATCTGGTCTTTTATGCAAAATGGAGAAAACTAACTGTTGACTATTTCTGATAATAGTTGGCGAGGAGGAAGGCAAAATTTCTTGCTTCGATTTTAAATATATTTAGTAATGACTAGAAGTTCTTTGGAAACTAAGATGAAATACTGAGCTGAAACAACAGCTCAAGTGAATAAATTATTATACGGTACTCAAAGATTTATTTCCTAAACTCCAACGATGACTGCCATATTTAAAATATTTTTTGTTGGGCTATTTTGATGTATTTCACTTCTAAGCCATTATACTGAGTGGTTAAAACAGGGCAACAAAAACATGAATTTATACCAGGCTTAAATGAAATGCTGCAATAAAATAAACACTTCAACAGAATACAGTAAAATTTTGGTAGAGAAAAAAGATAAAATGTTAGTTTTTTTCTTCTTTATTCCTCCACAGTAGAGATATCTGATGGTTCGATGTATATGCACTGAAACATACAGTCAAAAAAAGATAAGCAGGGCCGGGGAGTTAGCTCAGTGGTTCCAGCGCCTGTCTTGCAAGTGCAACGGCCCGGGTTCAATTCCCTGGTATCCACATACAATACTGGGTGTGGGGACTCACGCCCAGCAGCAACCAGTACCACATACCACAGTGCCAGGCGTGGTGGCTCATGCCTAGAATCCCAGCACTCGGGAGGCAGAGGCAGGAGAATTGCTGTGGTGTGAGTTGGAGGCTGAGCTCAGGGCCAGCCTGAACTACAAAATGAGACCCTGTCTCAAAAAACCTAAAAAAAAAAGCAAATATTTGCAAGAATTGAGAAAAAAATATTCACCATAACAGACATCACTCTCAGTGTTTGGACAGTAAATGTTTTTGTCACTGAGGAAAAGTTATTATCATCTGTTTCTTCAAAGAAGATAACTAGGATTATAATTACCATTATTCTCAAAAAGCCAAATCTTCTTAACTTTAGAAGAGGACTAAGGGGTAAATATGTTTAGAAATAACTTCGGTTCTATAAGGATTTTGTTTTGCGTTATCGTGTTACTTTTAATGAATCCAGTCTTTCAGGACAGCATTTAGCAGGATATGTAATAACCCCAGGGTCAGCTTCTTCCCCAGGGCTTTCAAAACACCATTGAAGTGTGTTTCAGATCCCGATCTTGTGGGGAAAGTGAGTTGGAAGGGCTGCTTCTCCTCCTGTCTCCACTTCTCCCTGAGTACCTTTGGGTAAGTCACTTAACCTTTGAGTCAGTTTCCACGAACAAGTTTCATAATATCAGCATAATGAGAGAGTTGGGAAAATAAATTGGGTAATACGAGTGTGAACTGCTCTAAGTTCATGGGAACAGGTCAGCATACTATATGTTTCACGGTATTTATGTTTGTGTAATGAGTTAGAGTAAACTTCCCTACATGCACAACGAGGAAGATAGTCTGGCCTAGCTTTGAAGGAATGGAAAAGTGTAAGTATTTATCTGCTCTTCCATTCCAATGTCAGCTGCCCTAATCTTTACTCTGACCCTGAGAGAAAAGAATTTTAAGAAAAATGTTTGGTTTCTTTCTCTCTCTCAAGCTGAGCTACCCCCAGAGATGTCCATCTCTGGCTGGCTGGCAGCTGAGCTGGTTGTGCCCCTCCCACTGTGTCCCCCACAAATCAGCACAAGGAAGATCTGAGATCCCCAGACCGTAAAAGGAGGACAGAGGGCACACATTCACTACCTCCACCTGTACCCACATCCCCGTACATGCGCACGGACACAAACACACGCACTACTTTTACATCAACCTTTGTTGTCAAAGCCAGAAAATTCCTCCTGATAACATCCTCTGGTTGACTTATCGAAGGCAGGAATTAGGTCTGTTTTATCTTCCAATAATTGCCCAGTTTATCTAATAACTGTTGAAAACAAACAAACAAACAAAAAAGCCTCAGGTCCTTCCTTTGTTTTCCAACTACTGTGAGGAAATGAATGCTTCACTTAAATGTCTGGTGCCTCTAGTCTCAGCTACTGATGGCCTAACGGGTCTTCAGGGCTTAGCCTTTCACCAGTTTACACTCCATTCCACTCATCTCCCCAATCACCAGCAGTCACTCTCACCGCTACTGCAACTGCCCAGCTATTCAGCTTCTTCTCATTCCATTTGTTAATCCTTACATGAGGAATACAGGCAAATCTTCAGAATCATGTAGTGAACTAGCATGAGATCAACAGAAAAATATCTGTATTTATTGATATTACTAATAGAATGATAATCATTATTAGTATTGCTCAACGTACACCACATTTTACTTTGGTTATCTCAAATAAAATCGTAATATCCTTCACAGCCTCTGTTGTGCACCATAAATTTTACTAAACAAGGCTTCATATTTTCCTTCTTGGCACCAGATCTTCTGCACTTCTCTCTTGGTTTATAGCTGCTTCTTCTTCACTTTACAGGTGTATCTGTAACAATCTTATCCTCTTTTAAGAGGCACTATAAGATTCCTAAGGAAACATCCAAGTTCTAGTTACACTGCTGTCTTCAGTATCATCTTTTCATAAGTCAAACTATTTTTGAACTTCTTTGCAGGAGTAAAGTACTTGGGGCAAAGTGACAAGGCAATGACTGTTATCTTCTCTGAAAGGAAACTCAGCTATTGTGTACTGCTCCTCAGTCTTATAGGGCCAAAAGCATCTGCACACATATCTTCAATCATGAACCACAGCTGAAGGCTGATTAGAAAAAAATTACCAGGAAAGAAGCCTAGAAAGATGTCTAATATCATATTATATAGGAGATTTGCATTTTGGATTAGAATCTTTATCATCTTGAAAATTGAGGTCAAGCTTTTTTTTCTGTTTTTTCTGGTTTTTCATGGTTTTTCTCCCTCTGCTTTTGTTTTTGATTCTTACCTTTTGTTTTTAGGTAAAGCAAGATGTTGTTACAATTTTCCTTTTTAGGAAGAGCAATATGTGGCGTAAAAAATCACACAAAAATTCAGGCCTAAAGCAACAAGTGCCTCTAGGTCTTTCATTTTTCTCATCTTTGATATTCACAGCATTGAATGAAACAGATCGAGGAGGCAAAGTTATAGTTCTGTTTATCACAGTCATGCAAATTTTCCTCATTCCCTGACTTGAAATCTTCACGGAACTTAATGCTATTGGAACCAACCCCTTGCCATTTGTCTATTTAGTGTCATTTGGGATAATTCCCTTATTAGCCAATCTCCCCCGAAACTATTAGATGACAAGAAGCACCCTTCATACCAGCATTTTAAATTAGTAAATTATTAAAAAGTATTCTCTGAAAACATGAATGGGGTCCCCTGTGTCAAATCTGAATCCCTTTTGGATGTTCATGGTGAATCTTTCTGTAGTAAGTGTTTTAAGTGTAAGACTAAAATTCTAAGCCCCTTAGTTAAAAAAAAAAAAAAAGAAAACTACATAATTTGTTTAACTTGGCTTTGTGTAAGTTGTTTAAACATATACGGAAGCCTATTTCATCTTCCACTGAAACACTTGATGGAATAATTTTGGAAATAAAGCTTTGTATTACTTCACATCTGTTTGGGCAAAGTACAGGTATTTCCCATATATATACATATATATTTTTTTTTCTAACAACTGCAACTGTTGGTCAAAATGTCACTACAAAATAGTCATAAAAGTATAAAGACAAAATGAAGCTTCAATCTTTTCATTCTACCTGAAAACATCTGGAATGTCTATCAAATTTACAAAGAAAGAAAGTTATCAGTAAACCCTAGCCAATTGATCCTTTGCCTCTAAACTGTTATAACTGTACTTGAGTAGACATTATGAGACCTTTCCAAAGGAATGTGTACAATCTCATTTTTATATCAACCCACTCCTTCCTATCCTCTTCCATTAAAGACATATTTGAAACACAGATTTTACCCTGAGCACATTTGCATGTAATGTTTATCTTACTTAGGTTTTTCTTAATAAGATTTGGCATTATCTAGATATATATGTCCCCAGGAGAAAGGAAAACAGCGAAGCAATCCCTATCTACGAATGCCTGAATTAAACATTTAAGAATTTCCCTTTTCTCTAGTTTTGGATATTGGATTCATGTGTTGTGCCTGCCTATGGCGATCTCACTGCTAAACAAAGAGGACTTTAAATCAGATGGCATACAAAATTACAGGAATTTGATCCTTAGATAAACCCTAAACCTTGATGAACTAACATTGTTCCAGATGAATTAACTCCTCGTTCTGAGGAACAGGAGTTAATGGGAGCAGCTCATGGAGCAGTTCATGGTCTCTGCAGAGTGCTAATGGCTATGATTAATTTGTGATCTATTGGGAACACTTTCTTCTAAGGGAAGAGGAATACAACAAAGCAAGGGGAAAAGGATAGTGAAGTGATTCTGCCCAAGAAGTATTGCTCTACTCCAAAGCTCTAACGACAGGCGCTGCTATTATTTACACCTGGCTACAAGGGCTGCTACAGAGTTAGGAAACAATTCATGGGTTCTTATCAATGATTTAATGAAACATTTATTTTTTCTTTATGTTGGAAATCCTAAAGTTCCATTTTATCATGTCAATGACCCAGAACCAGACACTTAATAAAATAAAAAATTCTTCAGAGCCAGAAAAGCATGTTAAACTTACACTCTATTTTATAGTGTCCTGTCTTGTGATACACATGACATGATAAAGTGTCTGAATATTCCAGCAGTGTTTAATATGTCAGTAAAATGCTAGTATCATTGTGAAAATACAGACACTGCTTTCAGTTGTGACTTGAAAACATCTTTCTATAAATTTTGTTTTGTCAATTCTTCAATTTCAAATAAAATCCTAATAGAGCTTGCCTATAAACTCCAGAACTAAGTACAGGTCAACATCCAGGATGCAGATTATTAAAAGTATTTGTGTTTGTATATAGTTCTTGGCTAGAAAACAAACCCAAGATTGCTAATGCAGTGCTCAACAACCATAAAAGGGAATATCAGAAAAGACATGAATGGGAATGTTTAAAGAGAAAAATACACATATACCCGGATTCACTCATATTTCTCTCCATATGTTCTGAACTACCCATTTATTAGTAAGCCATAGAACCCTGTTACGATGTTGAGAACAATGAATTATATATCTACAGTAGAAAAATTGAGATGACTATAGCTTATAATTTTAAACTCACACTTTTGAGTAATATTGCATTGTGTTCTACTCAGTGTTATATTCCTTCTCTCCACTTTCATGCTATAAGAGCCAGCAAGCTTCATAAGTTATGGGGAAAATAAACTGTTGGTGAATCAAAATGATTCTCTAGTTATTCAGTCAAGTAATTTTTTTAAAAAATTGTGGTATCTATTGGTAGAAAAATTACCACAAAAATGTTTATCATTTCTTGTGCTTTGTCCTTGGTAATTGATGCTGGAATATTTTTTTTTAAAAATTGGAAACCTTATGTTTTGTTACATTTTAATCTTGGAAAACACAGTTGAGTGACACCATGAACTTATTCAACTTACTAATATTTAACTATGCAAAGTAAAACTGAGAGAACCTGAAAGAAGAAGAGGGAAGAAAAAAGAGGAGATGAGAAAAGATAGAGGAAGATGAAGGAGGAGAAGAGGAATTGTAAAGGGAGGCAGAGAGGGATATAATAAGCTTTTACTCAGAAAAGAACATGAGGCGTTCAGCTGTTTTTTGCAGTAGATATGACTCTCAGATTTGACCATATGTATTTTTCAGACCGTGGATTCTCTGAACGGAGATCCTGTATACAGACACCAGTAATTCATGCATCTCCAAACTCAGTGGTCAAATCATCCCTATCTAGACATACTGGCAACAGCTTGTTTCTACAAACTTTCTGCCTCCCGTGGTTTCTAGCAGGGAAAGTCATGGGCTCAAGGTGCTAAGCCGCCATAATGAGGAAGGAAGACCTTCCCGCGGTCCAGAGCTGGGGAGCTCATGTCTCATCCCCTAATCCCGCCGTGCTGCACCCTCCAGTGTTAAGGCCATTCTAGGAGTTTTCTCCTAGTTATTAAATGAAATTCTACTTTTATAACACAGTTTCCTTCTTCATAAATGCCTTCCATAGTTGTTTGGTGTTGTCATTTTGTATAGATATCCTTCCATCAGAAGAGAAAAGGATTCTTTATTTATCTGCTGCTCAATCGGGTAGTAGTTTATTTCTGAGAAATAACAATGAAAATATACTGAGCCAGAGAATATAACAAAAATAAGATATCAAAGGTATTATGGTGCCTAACAACCAAGAGGTCTTAGTCATGATGAGAAAAAATACCTTCTAATGTCTGAAAAGAAGACACATCAGTAAAAATAGGACTCTTCCTAATTCTATTGAAATTATATGTGCTTTAAAAAATAAAACTTTAGGGCCAGGGAGTTAGCTCAGTGGTTCCGGCGTCTGTCTTGCAAGCGCAAGGGCACCGGTTCGATTCCCCGGTAACCACATAACAATACTGGGTGTGGAGACTCACGCCCAGCAGCAACCAGTACCACACACCACAGTGCCGGGCGTGGTGGCTCACGCCTATAATCCCAGCACTCGGGAGGCAGAGACAGGAGGATTGCTGTAATGTGAGTTTGAGGCTGAGCTCAGGGCCAGCCTGAACCACAAAGCGAGACCCTGTCTCAAAAAAACAAAAAAAAAAAAATAAAATAAAATAAATAAATAAATAAAATAAAATAAAACTTTAACAGAAAGCAAATTTGAACTCTTGTGTTAATAATTGCTGGAGGATGTTAAAAATATCATTTGTCTGAATGTGAGAAAAAAATAGAAGATGAAAATTAAGGCCAAGGGGATTACACATGGAGTAGGATTCAGTGTAGGTGCAGAGGGGCTGGGAGAGGATGGGCAAGTTTGTTCCGCTGCCAGGGACATCATGTCACAGTAGGAAGACCGAGAATTCTATGTGTAAACCAGCTTAGTTCCCTTTATTCCCAAAGCATCTATTGGCGTCTATGTCCTGACCATCATTTGGTGCTAAGTCTATGCTTAAACCTGCAAGTTCCTGTCTTTAAGGAGCTGCAAACTCCAGGTGAAAAACCCCATGCATTGGCCATTTGGTTACCAAGGGCACCCTAGAGTGGCCCAGCAGTTGTTAGGGATAGATCCTGAGGAATGGAGGAAGCCCAGCGCTGCTCAGGGAGATGCTGGCAAGAGTGGCTGGGTCGCAGCAGCTTCGCACTCAGCAAGACAAGCAGGGTCTCATTTCTCCTACTGACTTGGTAGTTACTTTCAAAAGGAGTCTTATTTGGATAATTACAAATTGTCTGAAACAATAACTCAAACTTTACAGGGTATGGGTATCCCTGAAAATGTTACATGACTTGTTTTATAATTTTAAAAAACCCAGAGAGTCAGAGTTTTAGGATAAAATTGATTTATTCCTTTTATCTTCTAAGCATAGATAAATAAAAGATAAATATACTGAATAACCAGCTAGAGTGGTTTTAAAATGTGCCCTTGCATTTTAAACTTGTTCCATACAGTCCTCCGCAAAAAGTGCCTGATTCTTCCAACCCTGAAGGACGAAGCCTGCATTGGTGACTGCCTTCTAAAAAGAGACGGTAGAGGAAGTGAGCTTGTGAATCTTAAGCTTTGTTTGTTACAAAAGCAATAGTCTTCCCTGCCTCTCTCTGTCAGTCTGTTTCTGTCGGTCGGTCTGTCTGTCTGTCTCTCTCTCTCTCTCTGTCTCTCTCTCTCTCTCTACCACAGCAGTATTGCTATGTTCTATGGATATCATGCAGCCTATGAGGCCTATGTGAGGAATAATTAAAATCTGCTAGCCATCAAAGCCAACTTAGCAGCAATGCGTATGGATATCTTCATATTCCAAATATGCTGCATTCTCAATCATAGCTTTAGATAAATCGCCGTCTAAACTGTATCCCGATGATATCCTGGACCACACCTGCTCAGTTAGCTAAGTTGCTCCCAAATTCCTGAACCATAGAAACTGAAGATAATAAACATTTATTTTTGTTTTCTGCTACTCTGTTTTGTGGTAATTTGTTATACATTAATAAATAGAAAACATACCAATTACAGCAATTTAGTGGATATGCAGAATTCAATTGCCTGGCTTCTCTGCCCATCAGGAATTCACAGTTCTAAAGCACTGCCCAGTCTGCCTTTAGCCTTACCTTTCCATGCCCTGCTGCTGCTCCAAAGGGTCATTCACACTGCATGCTAACAAATACTTGTCTCTAGTTCTACTCATGAATGATCAATCAAAAGGCCCATTAGGATACCTTAAGAGCTATAAAGTTGAATAAGACCTGATAAGGCCAAATTATAAAGCAACTTTTAAAAACTAGTTGAGATTTAGACCACATGGACTTGCAAACAGAAAAAGGCAGTGATCATAAATTTAAGAGTGGTGACATTGTGACAAGATTTCAGAGAGACCTGTTTCCTGTTTGGGGAGGCATCACACAGTAGACTGTGAGACCTCAACTGGTAAGAGAGTATGTACGAAACTGGAGCTAGGCTGATCTGCAGATTTAGATTAATTTTTAGTATTACTTATCACAGGGATAAGATATTGACCATTGAATATAGAAGTGTCTGGCTGTACAGTTTATTGGGACTCCCCGCCACAGCATAACCAGTACAGCTGATCTCTAAGTGAAAAATAATGTAAGAAATTCCTATTTCTCTCATCTTGCTACCTTGTCCACAGGTGGGGCCCTGGCTCCTTGATAGTGTAGCAGGATCTCTCCCAGGACCTGCAAGCACTTGCAACAAACCAACCACAATTCTCCATTTCCCAGGTTCTCAGGCAAGATTGCCTAACTACCAACCAAAGCTATGTCAAGGGTTTCTTAAGCTTACTCCCAGGTGTTTTCTTTGCTATAGTCATGAAAAATACACCACTGGGTTTATTTTTTAATTAGGCGATCAAAACTGGAAATGTAAGAACGTTTTATCTTCATTTTTCTCTTAAAGTGCACTTAAATTTTTATTCTTAACATTAGTATGTCTTGTCCATCCCACTTATCTATTAATTTATACCAGAAAGAAGTCAGACATAATCTTTGTGCATTCTTATCTTTAAAACTTCATGAGCAATAATGTCACAAGTACACTGGTAAAGAGCAAGCAGATACTGGGTGACCAGTTAACATGCCAGAAAGATAACAGAAGCTGGTAAAAGGGTAAAAATAATAATAATAATAATAATAATACAGTCATTTATTAAGTGCTTGTTCTTTGATAAGTACTTGTCATGTATAATTTCACTTAATAGTTTTATAACTATTTAATATCTTTGCTTTACAGATAATAAAGCCAAACTCATTAAGACTAAATTGCTCCGAGTCTCTTACATGTCCTGTGTTAAACATGAGATTCAACCACTAGTCCTTCTGCCATGTGTCTTGCCCCTTGTTGGTTACACTACTTCAGATACCACAACATGAAAGTCGGCTTGCTAAGATGCCAAAGATGTCATGTGCTCGATAATCAGAAGTAGTCATTTAGGGTCACTCTGAATCAATGATTGACTGACAGAGATGCTTAGGACCCCTAGCCTCGGTGTAATAAAATAGATTAATAAAAGAAGTATCACTGAGGGGTGTTTCCAATACCAAAATAGACTCCTGGGATACCCAGGAAATCTACGCTGCATATTGGTAATTAAATGCAGACCAGGGAAGCACCATGATTTTGCCAAGGCTCAGTTAAAACCAGTGAAAACAACTGGAGACTTTGGCATAGGGAAAGATTTTATGAACAGGCCTCTATAGCATGAGAACTACCAGAAGGAATCAAAAAATGGGATCTCATCCTATTCAAAAGCTTCTGCACCGCAGAAGACAACCAACAAATTGGGAAAAAATTTTCACCAGGAGTTTCTCAGACAAAGGGCTCCTATCTAGAATATATAAAGAGCTTAAAAAATCAGCCTCCCCCCCAATTTAAAAACCCAATTAAAAATGGGCATCTGAAATGAACAGACACTTTTCAGAGGAAGAAGTAAAAGCAGCTGCAAAGCACATGAAGAAATGCTCAACATCACTGGTCATTCAAGAGACGCAGATGAAAACAACACTAAGATTTCATCTTACTCCACAGAGAATGACTGCTATCTCAGAATTAAACAGCAATAAATACTAGCAAGGCTGTGGGGAGAAAGGAACTCTTCTCCATTGCTTGTGGAAATGTAGACTAGTGCAACCACTGTAGAGATCAGTGCTGAGATTTCTCAAAAAACTTGTGTTAGAGATCCCATTTGACCCTTCTATTGCCCTGCTAGGCATATACATGAAGGAATTAAAAGATTCATATGACAGTGACATTCGCACACCCATGTTAATAGCAGTCCACTTTGTGATAGCTAAATCTTGGAAATAACCCAAATGTTCATCACCTGGAGATTGGAAAAGATGTGGTTCTTCTATAGGATGGAGTATTGCTCTGCCATAAATAATAATGTCTAAGTCATTTATACTCAAATGGACTTATCTTAAGTACATACTCATAAGTGAAATAAATAGGTCACAGATGTGTAAATACTGTATCTTTTCTTTGGTATGAGAAACTGAAGATATAAATGAGTTCTAGAGTGTATAATAGATACTGTGAAACAGAAAATATTCAAATGGTACAAGGGGGTAAGGGTGGATAATGTGGGGGAAAACACAATGTTAAAAAAAGGAAACAAAGCTTGTGCATATAGAGGGTAGGGGGTGGGTGGGGAAATGGGGAAATAAGAATTAAGTTGTGTCATATACTACTACAGATTTTCAGTGTTGACTGTGATCATGATGTGTATATAAAATGTACTGATAAAATCAATTATTAAAAAGAAAATGTTGAGAACAAATTGGTACCAAAGCTCGGTTTGTGGAATTATGCCAGTTTTTCAATGGGTCTCTCATTCACTAAGTATATTGTCATTGTAGTACTTTGGGAAAAAGACACACTCAAAAAGAAACTCAATACTAAAGAAAAGGAAGAGAGGCAGTCTTTGGAAGTAAAATTTTCATTTACTAAGATTCTCATAAGTGGCCTTAGAAGCATATCACTTATTCTCATCCTATACTCTTCACTTAGGTTTCCATAAAAATATAAAGTTAAAAATAAAGGAAGACAGGACAAGAGCTCTGTGTCCTAATATGGATGCTAATAAACACAATGAAATTTGATTTTTGACATTATATCATTAATCCACAATTGTGCTTCAGCTCAACTGTCATTTGGGAAGGTCATTTGGGGTTATTAGTGGTGATTTTCCCCTCACTGTAGCATGTCTGGCTTTGCTACCTGCTTTCTTAGCTGACTATTTACACTGTTTTAAACTTCCTCATGCTATTCCCATCAAAACCCACTTGTGGTCTGTGTCCCACAAATTCCTTCTTTACCCTCTGTTCCCAGGGAAGTTCCTCCACAAAAACTTTCTGTATATAATAGCTAAGACAGGCTTTTCCAGGAAAACATTGGTGTAGGAAAGTAGGTTTTAAAATGGGTTTGTTTTAAGATAGCTCTGTTTTAAGATATCTTCTCAAACTGCTTGATGAGAGTTTTGAAGATGTGGGTCAGAACAGCTATAGATGTATGTAGCCAGGAAACACCTGAGAAATCATTTGCTAACATTGTTAAGAGAAGTAAACAACACTGTTCGGCAAACACTTCCAAACTGTGACTAGGCTTTAGTGAACCATTTTAATAAGAATTACCGTGACATAGCACTCAGAAAAATGAAGTGATGTTGCAATGGTAAAACTGATTAATTTCAGTAACAAAAAGAGATATGGTGTAACCAAATGCTGCCATTGTGTCTGATGGCCCAGAATCTACAGCATATTAGAAGTTTGTAATTAGTCTATGTTTTTCATCACTGAGAAAAATATGTAGTTTTAGAGATCATGTTTAAAGTATCCAAAGAGCCCAAAGTTGTCATGCTAAATAGAAGAGATCTAAAGATCTGCTGTTACACATCCATTACGTTTAGTGAGCTGTCCCACAGGCTTTTTTGAAGTGCTGTATACACGATCTTGTAAGGCGAAACACTTTATGTACCATACGAAATTCTAGGCACAATGTTGAACGTTCACAAGATAAGTTAACAAAACTGTATGCTAGTGACTTTTTTATTTCCATGTTTTATGTCCTCCAAGTACTTTAAGGAAAGATAAACAAGAAGGTAGGAGAATAAAATGTGCTTTTGCTTTCCACCTTTTTCATTCTCTTTCTTAAATTAAGTTATAACTGCTGATTTGCTACAAAGCAAGGAATCATGTTAAAATACGATGGATTTTTTTTTAATGTTTAGATAATACCTTTCAAAACACAGCTAAGTAAAATGTGTTTTGAGATGGAAAACATTTGGTCTTTTTTGCAGCTTTCAACAGCTTAAGTGAAGGGATTTTTAATGCTCCCAAACAGCTGGGCCATCCTGCATGTGTCTTGAATTCCACTCTCCTGGAAGGAGCCTGTCTCCAAGTGCGGGAGGGGCCCTTCTCCATTCCTTGCCCCTAGCTTCCTTAATAGCGTCCCATTATTATCAGTGTTTTCAGGGAATGCCAAATAGCCCTGATTACTGGAAGAACATAAAATTTTGTCTTCAAAAACATTCATCGTTTTCTATTTGTTGTGTACTGCTTACAGAAAACAACAGGTTAATGTGCCCTAGAACAGTAAGAGCGAGGCAAGGAAGGGGGGCTGACGTGCTTATTTTCAGGAATTCTCAGAGCCTTCTCAAAAAATGCTGCTCAGCATTCCAGTACCTGTTGCCTAAATTTCCCAAATGGTTATCACTCTCTCAACATCACTGCAATGATGTTGACACATTGCTCGGAATGTTTCAGAGCAAATTAATGTCTCACAATTATTTTCAAATTTCTTCTCTACTAAGGAGTATAAATACATCTATTCATCAGTATCCATTTACATGATTTAAATAAGCAAGAATGAATGGCAATTACACATAATGTTAAATCAATGTTAAAATAAACACAGTCAATTTAAAAGAAAAAAAAGCACCAAAATAGGGTAGGATAGTTATCTAATGAGAATGTACCAAACAAAATTACATCTAACATTCAACACAAGTTTTATTGGCTTATACGCAAAAGAATAAAAACCGTAGTTCAGAAGCTAGTGCACACTAAATATGAAAATCTTATAACTATATTTATGAATGTACACAAATTATGTAAAATCAAGGCAAAAACTCAAAATGATCATTTTCTCTATTTATAATGTCATTTACTGTTTGTCTCACAAACAATGCCACTTTTCTTCTATTTGTTTCTAATTTCAAAGTCCAGTTGATGACAATGGTTTCCATTTCACATTCACTCCTTGTTTTCCTGTCTTCAGCTAGTTCTAACCTGCAATGACTCTTCCAAAAAGTCAACTTCTTCTAGAAAACTGAAAATATATTTTACATGTTTGCTCTACATATCTATGAAGAGACATGCCACTCCATGGTCAAATGCTTGAAAACTGATTGCTTTCTTTACACACACGTGCATTTGGCTTCAGAACTGAATTTAATGAAACATCTGAATGTGAACAGTTTAGTCACTTTTGAGTACTTTCCTTCTAGATTCTCAATCGCAGTTAGAGTTGCTAGCCATTCACTCACTGGCTTTGACTCTCAAATAACGTAACTTTGAAATAGTCCTCAAAGTCCAAGAGATAAAGAGAATAGAAGCTTTGTCATAAGTAAACATGGTTAGGGGAAAAAACTAACAACTGAAATTGAAACAACTGGAATTCTCCTGTTAGGTAATTTGATGACCAGTTTAAACCAGTTTTAGACTATTCACAATGAATATTTGTTAAAAATGAGTTAAATTCTAGAGATAATCTCAATAATATTTGAATTTCTCTAACTGAGCTTCTAATTAATCTATTTGGTTCTTTATTAAATTATGATATTATTTTATTTTCACATGGCCAAGATTTGTCCAGTTACTGTAGCTATGAAATATGTAAATGATGCCAATTTCTATATTAAAATCCTGTCAAGTCAGATTTACTAACATCAGGTACATTATGATTGGTTAGTGGGAAAGCCAAAATGGTTCTCATTTTTATTTTATTTATTTATATATTTATGTATTTATTATTATTATTTTTATTTTTTTACAGGGTCTCGCTTTGTGGTTCAGGCTGGCCCTGAGCTCAGCCTAAAACTCACATCACAGCAATCCTCCTGCCTCTGCCTCCTGAGTTCTGGGATTACAGGCATGAGCCACCACGCCCAGCACTGTAGTATGTGGTTCTGATTGTTGCTGGGCATGAGTCTCCACGCCCAGTACTGTATGTGGTTACTGGGTGATTGAACTCCAGCCCTTGAGCTTGTAAGACAGATGCTGGAACCCCTGAGCTAAATCCCCACCCCTCTAATTTTTATTTTTTATATAATTTTAAATATTTTCTACTGACCAAACATCTAATTCCCCCCCCCCAGCATCCAAACTGTCTTGTAGACAGTAGTGTATTAGAACACTGTCTAAGATTCTCAGTGCTCAAACTTTATAGAAGGATTACAAATAGCTGAGTCACACACAAATTTTCATCAAGGAGTCTGTTCTGACTGAACTAAGTGACTGGCAAAGAAAGTTAGGATCCTAGAGAAAACAATGGCAATTTCCAAATGGGGTAAATTGTTGTGGGGGGCAAGGGAGTGGGAAAAAATGAGAATTGTCATGTCATGTACTGGTACAAATTCTCAATGTCAGTTGTGATCATAAAGTGTATACAAAATGTACCTATAAAATCAATTTTAAAAAACAGTGACAACAATATAATCCTTTCACATCTTGTGACTTTGTAGAATTTTACCATGCTTTGTGGATGAGTGGGGGAAAAAATATCCCATAAGCATAAACTAAATTAAATTCAACAGTAGATCTTTAGAATTGTTTTCTGTCTCACTATTTGATGTGGGAAAATTATATATGACTTCTAGGAGAAACACAATAATTAGTATCCTATCCTTGTTCACATTTCAATCTTTCCAATCAGATATTCTCAATAGAAAAAAGAATAATAACTATAATAAGATCAATATGTGGAATTATCAATATAATTTAAATTAACCTCATGAATCAATATGTTATAAAGTTATTTATAAGTGGAAGCCATGGCAATTTCCAAATTGCCATCAGACTTTCAAACATGCTCTGCCACATTCTTTGCAAATATTCTAGAAGTCAAGCGACATACTTTTTGTCAGACTACTAAATGTTTGCTCTGACCTCAGCGTGTTAATACAAATGAAAATACTGACATTTTCACTTATTCTAGACCCATCAAAAAGAAACTTGATGTATCATTCAAAATTCAACATATTGGAAAATTTAAAAATCCTTCAAAATAAAATGGCAAAATGTTGTATCTTTTCTCTGGGATGAGAATGTGAAGATGTAAATGAGTTCTAGAGTGTATGATAGACACTGTGAAACAGAAAATATTCAAAGGGAAAGGGAGGTAGGGGTAGGTAAAGAAAAGAAATGTGATGATAAAAAAGGGAACAAAGCTTATGATATGGGGGCGGGGTGTTGTAGGGGAGGCAGGGGAATGGGAAAAAATCAAAATTGAGTTGGTCAGATACTGGTACAATTCTCAAGCTGAGTGTTGTCATGGTGTGTATATACAATGTACCAAAAAAGAATTCAATTTTAAAAATGTAAAATAATGTGTACCAGCTAGTGAGAGGAAGAAGTAGACTTTAGTTTTCCTGAACTCTTTCAGCTTCCTGCCTAAGCATCTCACCAGGTTTATCTTACCACACAGAGAAGGGCAGCATGATACTTTGTTCTGTTCCGTTCATGTGGGCAATTCTACTTTTTTTTCATGGGAAAGAAGCAAATGTCAGCCAGCCAAAACACAAAGGTCAAGATGGTATCTTACTATTGGCCCAATTAAGTAATATTTTAGGAAAAGTATATATAGCCATTTATGTCATTCATACTGGAAATGAAATTCCCAGACTATCACAAAAGCTATTTCACAGACATCCTGAAAACTGCAAACCCTCTCCTGACCAAAACACTGTATTTTTACTTATTTTGAATTAGATATCTATTTTAATCACTGAAATTATCTATTTTAAATCAGACTTTAGAAGTCAATCTCAAGTCTCTCCATTTTGTCAGAAGTGGTCTTCAAATGACATTGTTTCCAAATATATTTAATTGTATCAAAGTCTGATACAGGCACAATTCAAATGTGTACACATTTTTGGGAGTATCAAAAAGTACTTTTGATCAATTTTTCTTTTTTTAATATCCACTCAGCATAAAGTAGCTACAGCAAAGGCTCTGACTCCACTCAACATTTAGAGCACCTCTTCAATTCTGGGTAACTTTCCACAAAACCTCATAAGGAATCCCATAAAAACTGACATAGAATTGGGAAAACTGGTTGACTTTTGAATAAAAATAGAAGCTTCAGGTTCCTGGCCCCCATATTATTAAAGAAGGGTATATTCTCTAATTCAGGAACCAACTAGAAAAAAGATGCAGCTCATTGTACTAACATATTTTCAATAAACTAAATTTAACGGTGTTTTTGATGTTCTACCTATTATTTCCTTTTCCACCAAAGAATGATACACAGTATAGACTCATTGGTTTTCCTCATTTAATTCTAACTCCAGAAAGCAGTATTTCATTCATAAATTACTGGGTATGGGGATATAGCTCAGTGATTCTGCATTTGCCGAGCATGCTAGCGGCCCTGTGTCTGATTCCCAGCACCAGAATAACTGAGGAAGTGGAGACTTATTATCAGTCAACAACAATTCAAGACAGTTTGTCCAATGTTTGTTCCTCCTGAATTCTCTGTTAGACTTTATTCTTCTCAATGATAGTACTCTTTTTTTTTTTTTCCCTACAGTAGATACATGGAAGTTATTGAATGGTATACAAGCTTGAAATGCTGTTTTGTTACAAAGTTACAAAGTTCTTCAACAGTTTCAAGCTCATTGAGAGTGAGAGTAGAATACTGCTTTTCTGACGCTAGGTAGTGCAGTGAGGAAGGAGAGGCAGAAAAAAGTTGGTCAGTAGATACTAAGTTACAGTCAGACTTGATCTGACATAGAATTCATACTTCCTGTATCAAGTAATGTGAACAGGCCACCTCCAATACTATGGATTTAGTTTGCTTTCTGTAGATTATTATCTATTTTATTTGGGATACTGTTTTCCAATGTCATAATAAAATCCTGGCAAATGTCAAATTTCTTTTGCCATTGTACTATAAGTTTTCACTTGTTTGCTTCTGTAGGTAACTTTGCAGACAGAATTAATGACGTAAGCATTTAGTAAATTATCCTTTAAATAAAATTAACCTCAAAAGAAACAAATTCTAACAGCAACTTTCTTGGTATAGCTATTAAAAGTGGAATAGAAAAGTAATCATTAAAATGGTAATATTTTCACTATTGCAACTCACCTTAGTTGTTTTTTTTCTTATTGCTAAGACAAAATACCCAACACTCAAAATTAAAAAAGAAAAAGCCTATTGCAGCTCACAATCTGTAGAGGTATCAGTTCATAGTTGGTTGGCTCCACGATGGGGTGCTGTGGCAGACAGGCATCAGTTCATGGCAGGCAAAAGGCACCAAGCAGCAAAGTAACAAGGGACAAGAGCAGTCCTTTTTCTATCCCTTATGTTCCCACAGGTTTAGAGCTGGCAGCACTCACACCCAGGGTGGGCCACCCTTGATCCTAGTATGACACCAAGAATCAATCCCAGCATCACACCCTTAGTCCCACATCACACACCCTACATCCAGCCATCTTTGAAAAGCTCAGTCTGTGACCACATGAGGGTTTGAGAAGTCAGCTAGATACAAACCGTAGCACAACTTTATTAAATTAAAAATTTTAAGTGATAAAGATCAGGAGGAAGATAATAAATCTGAAGAACACCTGTGGTGACTTTTTGTCTATGTGAGAAAGAAGATATACTATTAGTCAAGCTTGGATTTTGTATGCAGTATCATGGAGCTCAATGCACCAGAAGGCTGAGGATATACATGGTCTAGACCCCATTACACTAACCAGCATGGTGTCCTGACAAGTCACCTAGCTTTTATGTGCATTGCCTTCTATGACTGGAAATAGAGGGTATATAAGAAAGCTTCAACGCATTTCCTATTGAATTCAAGTAGAAATAAAGTATTATTGGGTGAAGGCAATTTACAAACTTTGCATACTATTTAATTAAAGGATTGTTACAACATTTGCATGAAAATGATGTTTTTCCATAATTTACTCTAAAGAGATGATTTTAAAAAAAAATTTGGTCTTATTTATGCCATCCCTATATCCAGCAGTAGTAAAGGTACTAAAATGAGCATAGAAATGAATATAAAACAGATTGAACACAAAGGTTAGCAACATGCAACTTCTTCCTTCTTAAAATGGTCTCCCCCACCCTGGTGCCTATGTCCCACTCTCCTCTGGCTCACTTTCATTCTCTCCTCTGGATTCTTTTTCAGACTATTCCACTGAACTTGTTTTTTCAACTTGTTGAGGAAACCATGGCTTTCTCCCAAGGATTTCTCCCCCACCTATTCTGCCGTTAACATGCCTACTAGGCTCCATTTCAACAACTCTGCAGGTTTTAACCTTCTTTCTCTCCCTGTGCTGATAATTTCCTGACAATACCTCTGACCACAAGCTCCCTTCTGATCTCGGAACTGGCTTATCCAGTCGTCCCACCAGGATCTTAAGTTGAGCATGACCAACTATCAAAGCATTCTGTCCACTTCCTCTCTCTGGCTGGTACTATCTCAGCCTCCACACTTCTCTCAGGAATGAAATCCAGATCGTCCCCAAGCTCACACAAGATTTGCCAACTGCATTTCCTAAATACTGTTTTCATGTCAGTTGCTTCTCACTACTGCTTGTCTTTCTCCACGTAAACTTCCTCACCCAATCAACTTCTTGCATCCTGTCATGTTCACATTAAACCCATTTTGCCCAATGTAGCAGAATAACTTATCTTGCATAAAAATGAAGTCATGTTAAATTCTCTGCATTACATTCTCATAGTGATGACCTAATTCAATAGGATAAAACCAGGAAACTTCACTGGATGTAGAAACACTCCACATGCCCTTCTCTGCTGTGTTCAGCCCATGTTCCCTGACTCTCTATTTATCCTCGATTTCATATTTTCCATCTTGTAAGTGCTGACAAAATTGTGAGTCATCATGTTCAACTTGGTGGTTCATGTTTGGAACCCTTACTTTGTCAGGTCTCTTTGTCCTTTCTTCTCCAGATTTACCTGGCTAACTTTATACTTATTATTTTAAATATTTCCTCACCAGAAATGGATGATATATTTCCAGACTCCCAATAATGGGCATTTTGCTATGTTCCTCTGGCCTCTTGGCCATACATCTGTTTGTCTCTCTGTCTGTCTATCTATCTACTATCATCTATCGATCTAATATTTATCCATGTTACCACTAAGTTGTAAATTTCCATGATGAGAAAAATTATTTTGAGTATCTTTTTTCCTGACCCATCTGATATAATTAATTAAAATACAGCCAAATTTTGAACACATCAGCAGTGACCCTCTCACCAACCATGTCTTTCTGGTTATACTGAGATACTGTTGCATATTACTAGAATAAATGACAAAAATGAATGTGTGAAATTAATACTGCAGAAGTCTCCTTCCTAATTATTTCAGACTACTGCAAAGGATTGATATAAAAATGATGTGGTTCAAGAAAAACCATGAATGAAAACATCTTCATAAAAATGAAAATCTACACTCAATAATTTAATGCTGAGATCATTAATGGGATGAATAATGCTTTAATTAAGAATAATGTTTGAAAGACATATTTTATCTGTATCAGGTCAATGAAGGAATTTTCTTGCTAAATAGGATGATTTCTGGTACTTTCTTAGGAGAAGCACTAAATTTGAGATTCTGTAGTACAGTATCCAACTGGAGGTATATTTGGAGAAAGCAATTTATCAGCACAAGACAAGGTCAATCCTTTCTTATCTTTCCTTCTCAACCCGACACATAGCATTTAAAAATTAAACAGAAGAGTATGCTGCTTCCCAGGGATTTATGCAACCATCTGGCACTCTACTCAAATGACTGCTGCTGTCCATTACTTAAGAAATCAAACACAACTTTATTCACAAAAAGCAGGCATACGGACAACTTCTTAAAATCCAGGCTTTTAAAAGCAGACAGGCTATCTTTTCTGGTAAATATTGGTTGACTTTTATGTCACCTTCAATCATTCGGCGGATTATTTACCTGCTCTGGAATAGGGAGGAGATGCTAGAGTCTGAAACGGAGTGATTTGTGTTCCAGTCCTGACTCTGCTGCTTTCTGATGATAACTATGATCTTCCAATAACCAAACCCTCGAAAACCTTTTTTTCTTATCAAACACATGAGAATAAAGATAAAAGCCAAGTATACCAGGTGTGTTTTGATGGTTTTGTTTATATTATCTCATGGACTATCATCTCCAGTTTGCATATGAAGAAATACAAAGGTCTCAGTGGCAGGCTAGACTTAAGTGGCTTTGCTTCTAGAGTTCTGTACTCTTAATCTATGTTCTCTCATTTCTCTAAATTTGTTTCTTAGTATTTCTAAAGAGATGAGAAATTAATAAGAGGAAAATATTTCAAATGAGAAGATTTTTTGACAAAGGAGTCTAAGTCCCTTCAGATACTCAGATCCACCTCGCAGCCAGACCCAGCAAACCTGTGGACTTGGCACTAAACCACAGCGGCTCAATGTCACCCAATGAGGCAACATGAGCAATCAAGATTCAGGAAGAACCTCAAAGCCACAGAGTCAAGCTGGCTTTTATCAAGTCGTAAAGTCTAATCTCTGTTTCTATGGTTCTGTTTTATTTCTTTAGTACATATTAAGAGTCTCTAAGCTAGAGGAAGAATCAGGGAAGTAAACCTCAGGAATGAAGTTTCACAGGAGACATGAAATAGAGGAAAGAAGTAGCTATTTGCAAGAGAAAAGGTCAGGGAGAACAGCTTATAGTTATTTGCTCCATTTCTATAAACATCAGAAGGATACAGATGTATCCAGTTTATCCTCTTATATAGCTTTTAGCAATCAGTGTGGTGTCTGGTATAGTTAGTATTAATACATATTGAGTGAATGAATGCATGCATGGATGAATGAATGAATGCATGCATGGATGAATGAAATGTGCAAAGTGTATGAACAACTTTAAGGAAATAAAAAGAACCTCAGGACCTAAGAGAAGATTGAAGAGATGTGCTAGGCTGAAGAACTTGCAGCAATCAGATGATGGAGGATGTGATGGCTGTGATGACGTAAATTCTGGACTTTACCATAAATGCAAAGGATGACCGCTGGAGGATATTTAGGGAGGACACATAATCAGATTCAGGTAATATTCATGTCATCTATTTGAACAATACTTATGAATTTAGTGAGGCACCTTAACTCCCAAGTATGGCAGAGTCAAGGTATCAGCATCAGGAAGGACCGTGGTCCCCTAGAGTCATTTCTATCCTGTCTCAGTGTTCTGCAGGTATAATAAGACAATTTCAAGTTTAGACAGAAAGAACAGCTTACAGAGAGAAGGTTCTAGCTGCATATTTAGTTAAACCAGACAGTGTTTTCCAGGTTATATAATGTTCACTAGTCCTACTAATCTGAAAAGCAATGGTAGCCTTATGCTAGGTTATCCCTTGTGTGATTTTTTTTAAAAAAATAAGTCTTTTTTTTTTTTTAAAGCATTTTTTTTTATTATCTTTATTGGTACATTAAATATACACATCATGATTGCACTCCATAATGGGGATTTGTACCAGTATAAGACACAACTTAATTCTCATTTTTTCCCATAGCCCCACCCACCCTACCACCCCCCCATATATATAAAATTTGTTTCCTTACTTTTTTGTTACAATCTCAACATTGTCCCCTTTCAC
>PVIR01001821.1:0-113683 GCA_004026965.1 Petromus typicus | reverse complement strand
GTTTACAGAGTCTCCACTCTGTACAAATATATTACTTGTGACTGTGTCTGGCCTTTTAAATCTAAAGCCTGTCTGATAAAGTAAGCAATGCTATCCACATTCCGCAGGTGAAATCCAGCCAGATAAGATGGAGGATTAGTGGTAAAGCAAATATGTGAACTCAAGTCAATCCACAGTGATACCTCTGAAATATATAAAATGGAGGAGACAATGGAATGGGTTAGATGTTATGCTATGTGGATCAGAGAGAATTCGGGGTTGGCATAGGTCAGTTTTGATATGTGAGCAGTTGTTTAGGAAAAACTATCTGGACCTCATATCTGACATAGAGAGCAGACATCAGAAGGCCAGAGAGGTTTAAAAAAAAATCCCAGTACTCTGAGAGGTTGAAGTAGGAAGATTATAAGTTCAAGCCCAGCCTCAGCAACATAGCACTTAGCGAGATCTTGACTTAAAATTTAAAAATTTAAAAAGGGATTTATCTCAGTGTGAAGGCCTTACGTTCCACCCCAAGCAGTACAACAAACTGTTATACATCTTTTACACAGAGGGTCTGAACATACAAAGAGGGTAGCAATGCAATAGAGAGGATTCTCAGCAGTTGGAAAGCCCACTAATGTTCACCTTCAAAACTGCTAAGAAGTTTAATAACTGAAGAAAGGCACCCCGATGTACCCTCTGTACTAACCCATGGCCCTGGTGCATGTATTCTTGGACAATGTAGATGTTAAATTAATGATAATGAGATGAGTGGATTATCCCAGGTCTTCTAGTCGCCACGGAGGTCCTCATAGGTGCAAGCGGGAGATATAGATCTACAAGAGACAGGAAAGCAGAAAGAGGTTGGATCAGTGTGTCTAGGAGAACAACCACTGGGGGAGGATTGCGTTCACCTCCAGGTACGCAACACCGGAGGAAACTGGTTCCTGGGGACCTGCACAGGGACTGGTTCCGTCAGCCCTGGATCTTAGCCAGGAGAGATGTACTTTTGTGTTTGTGACGCTGACAACTATAAGATAACACATTCATCCTGTTTTACAGCACTAAGGTAGAGCTGTGTGTTAGAGCAGCAATCAAAACTAAATTGAAAAGTCTGAGAAATACCAGTCAAAACTAATTTTTATATCAAATTGCCCTTTTCCTTGATTCTTCCTTACAGAGTTTATTTCCTTGAGTGAGCTGTTGGCCCCAAGGACGTATTGAGAATCAATACTTTGTTGCAAATGAATGGTAGGGTAAGGTAAGGAATAACAAAACAAGATAAAAAAAAAAAATAAGCAGTATCAGAAAAAGCCCTATCAGTATTCTCAGCATAAGAAACTAATAGTTTGGGAATGGTATACAGACTGCTTTTGATGATTAGACACTAAATATTTCTTTCTCCCTGTATTTACTTTTCATCTGAGGATGTGCAGATAATCCTTATTTTAACCATAGTTCTAGAATAAGCTTTGTCATTGTGTACAGGATATTCTGAATGAATATCACTCTGCTTGGTTATTTCCATATCTATATTCTACCTGTTCTGTAGTATCCAACTAATTTCCTTAGATTTAAAAGCCTCATTTAAATTGTATGTTCATTTCCTCATTCAAGAAATGAATGAATGTATGAAGCTCCCATTCTAATGGGAAGCACTACGCTAAGGACTTGTGGGAGTTGTGAATAGAACAAACATTGATCTCTCCTTTTATTCTGACCCAAGTTATCTGCACTGGCATCATCCAGCAGAGCCTTGACCTTGGACTTCCCAGACTCTAGCACTGTAGAAACTATATGTCCATTGTTTAAGCCATCAATATGCAGAGTTACCGCCTCTGCAAATGACTCAGGTGCCTTCCATCACAAGAGCTGGCTTCATCTGATCAGTTCAAAGCCTGCATAGAATAAGAAATCTAATGTGCCTCCATCCTGAGGGAATTCTCCTGCACCCTGTCTCTGGCTGGCCTCAGCCTGCAGCTCCAACTTCCTCCAACTCTGCTGGAAGGAGAAAGGCTGAAGTCTGAGGTCACAAGCTCACATAATCCCTCCACATATTTTGTTCCTGCTTGATAAAGTTTTAGTTGCAGCCCTGTCCTCTAAAGCTAGAAGTTCCCTTTAACGTTTTACAGTCCTTTTATAGGAAAACTGGTATTTTGCTCAGCCATATTTTTCACTTTTATAAAAGCACAGAACCATTTTTAAACTTCAATGCATTCACTTGAAAAAAAAGTGCACTGATTCTGAATTATTCTATTCCCCAAAGCAAGAGTTTGGAGACTACAAATGATTAAAATATTAGTTAATATGAATGTTTTAATGAAAAGAACAGAAAGTGTCTCACAGCGCTGAATTATTTAGTAAACAATAAATACAGGTAGAAGAGTCAGGTGGAAGCACAGGACAGTAACACAGCTGTTAGAGATGAGTTTTAAACGGGGCTCTAAAAAACAAGTGTTTACAAGATGATTTCTTCATACTGAACTCAGTGGAGGCTAAAGCAATTCTTCCAAAGGAAAATAATTCTGATGACCTCCTGAGATGATAATTGTCTTACAATTTGATGATCTTTTTTTTCCCTTAAGGGGGTGGTGCTCTCTTTATCACACCCATAAAATTCCAACCCTGTATCCCACATCTCATGCATTCTCATGCCCATGGGTACTATGAAAACATGAAGTGCTTATTATCTATGGAACATGCGGACCGGTGCACATCGTGTTAGCCAGAGACCGCAGCAGGATGGAGTTGCCTATTCCAGATGGTGATAAACCACAGAAAAAGCCCCCCACCTAATTGCACCACTTTCCCTGATGCCTGGGACACATCCATTATGCAGTGCAAGTGTTTTCTCTTAATTGCATCTCTCAGGAGTTTGAGACAATAGAAGCATGTGATAAAGCAAGGTTTCTCTTAACCTAAAAACCTATCAATTATGGCTAATAAACAAGTATATTCACTGTCTATTTCTACTGCAGCTATAGTAGTATTTAGTAAAATCTAAGATTTTCTATTATTGTTTCTATATGATAGTATAAAACTATTATTATCATTTGTGCTATTTAAATAAGTTGATATATAATTTAGGAAAACACTTAGCACCTTATTGCCCCTGCATGTGCAATATACATTCTTGTTTTTATTTAATGTGACAATAAAATAATTCAGATTTGCAAATAAAGATAATAATAATCCCTTTTTTAAAAATTTATTTATTTATTTATTTTTATTTATTTTTTGCAGTGCCAGGATTAAACTCATGACCTTGCACTTTCTTTTTTTGAGACAGGGTCTTGCTTTGTGGTTCAGGCTGGCCCTGAGCTCAGCCTCCAACTCACATCACAGCAATCCTCCTGCCTCTGCCTCCCAAGTGCTGGGATTACAGGCATGAGCCACCACGCCTGGCACTGTGGTATGTGGTACTGGTTGCTGCTGGGCGTGAGTCTCCACACCCAGTATAGGTATGTGGTTACCGGGGATCGAACCCGGGTCCTTGCGCTTGCAAGACAGGTGCCGGAACCATTGAGCTAAACCCCCGGCCCATGACCTTGCACTTTCAAGGCAAGCAATGAAATAATCTTTTTTTGAACCAATACATTTATTAGTACATTTTAGATATACATACTGATAATATTCACCATAGAGAATTTAAACCTGCATATGATATATCTTGCTTCTTCTTTTTCCAACCCTCCCTCTACTCTTTTTTCCCTCCTTATATACAAAAACTTTGTTTACCTTTTTTCCTCCCATTTTCTCTTTTATCTTGTCCCTTCTTACCTTTCTCCTTCTCATTTGAACATTTTCTTCCCATTTTCCAATGTCATTTACACATTTGAGTCCTTATTTCCATTTTCAGTTTCTCAAACCAGAGAAACAATGCAGCATTTAAATATGGGTTACTAATTTTTTCACTCAAAAGTGTGGTTTCGAGGTGCATTAAGTTAGCTCTAAATGCCTCAAACTCATCTTTCTTAAATGCAAAGTAGTACTCCACTGTATTAAAAAAATAACCTATATTTTTATTATCCATTCATCATTTGATTGGCATGCTTCTAAGATTTAGCTATTATACTCTTCTATATCTTCTAATAGAGTTTCTCTGCAAAGTCATCATTCCAAAACATTTTTAGATATTCTTATTTTTATTTTGTAGATAGTATTGAAGAAAAGCATCAGGATTGCAATGAAAGAAAATCTATTTCCTAATAAAACACAATGTTTTCCACGTTTTGCATCAATTTCTTATTGTTCTACTCCTGTTACAGGGCAGGAAATCTTCCTCCTCCTCCCTTTCCGAGGAGCCCTCAGTAGCTCTCGAGAAACATCAAGTGGACAAGCAAATGACCTGTCCTGGAGAGTTAGGGACGCTTCTCTCTTTCCTATGAAGCCTACATCTCAACTGTGCCTGGATTCTCAGAGTCACCCCTCCTTGTTCCTCCTGACGCTCTGCTGTTGTCATCCACGTCTTGAGTCAAGGAGGGAAGGAGAGAGACAAGGAGGGAAGAAGGAAAGGAGGGAGCGGGAGACGAAGGAGGAGAACAGAGAGGAGAAGGAAGAGAAAGAAAGAGAGAAGGAGAGAGAAGAGAAAATGAGAGAGAAGAAAGAAAGACAGCAGAAAGAGAAAGGAAGGAGAAAGGGAAAGCATTAGGCATTTGTCCGTTTCTCTCTCTACTTGCGGTTCTCTTCTCTATCAAAACAAAAGTTCAACAGAGGAGTTTCCCAACACATCCACAGGAGTCTTCACTATGCTTTCTGTCCTCCCGGTCCAGGGTGGACATTTTTACAAAGGCCACTGGTGACCTTCACGCAGCCACATCAAATGCTCACTCTCATTGGTCAGTACACATCAAAGGCTCACTCCCATTGGTCAATACAATGGGCTACCCCAGGATTTGGTTGACGATCAACTGAGTGCTACTACTACGTTTGACTCAATTCTTTATCTCCTTGGCCACTTCTCACTGCAGTTTTTATTTAATCAAAATCAATAAATGTTGGAATCTTCAGCTCTCTATCCTTGATTATCTTTCCTGTCAGAATTCACTAGCTCTCTAAGCCAAGATTTTTCAGCCTTAGTAGTGCTGATATTTTAGACCAAACTGTTTTCTTGAGGGATGATTCTGTGTATCTTGGAGGTTCACACAGACTCATCCCGAGCCTCTGTCCACTCTATACCAACATCATTCTTTCCTCCATTTGCAATAACCAAACAGCATCACAAAGGGATAGTTAAGAGTAAAACTGCTCCAGTGGAGAAAACTGTTCCAGGTGATATACTTTGTTCTAAGTAATTTATATACTAATAATTCACATTTTAAAAATTCAGAAATTTGCATTAAACGGGCTTATGTTGCTTGGCTGCTAGAAGAGTATTGACTCCGTAAGTAACTCATTCAACACACATCTCAGTTTCTTCCTCAGTCAGGAAGCCTCATATTACTCATCTTCAAAGTCCTAGATTAAATACTTCCTACCGCCATGCCTGCCCCTGTTCCATTGGGAATCTTGTCATATTTTCTGGTCCCAAGTACCAGAAACACTGGATTTAGTGACCCATCAAAAACCAATCACTGGCTCCTAATTCTGATTCTGAATCCCTCACAAACCCACCAGTTCTCTCTTCACTGACACTGGCCCATCCAGGCCACCACTCTGTCCTGCTTCAGGACTTCATAAGTGCATCTGCCTCAGACCATCTCTGTCTTGCTAATGCGTTTTCCACATGGAAGCCACAGCTGTCTTTATAAACCAGAATGAAATCTGTCAATCTCTTAGTGAAAAGTTTCACCGTGACTTTGAACATGAGTACCGGAAATGATACCAAAGCCAGTAGTCTGGATGTTGCTTCTGCCTGCATTAGCTTGCTGTCCTTCTCTGAATTATCTAGATGTGCTATGTGCTCTCTTGGGTCAAAACTATTTTCTGTAATATCATTACTCCAAACTTGGAGCTAACAAATGATTGCAAAGTAGAAATCTTTCTTACCAATGCAAAGGGCAAGTTAGTGTCCCCCCAGCGGTGAGCATCTTCATTCTGAAAGCCTATGAATGTGCTGACTCTGGGGTATTTTCCTGCTCCAACAAGGTGGGCCCCAGGGCATCTCAAGACTATTTAAAAGCAAAAAGATTTACTATGCCATTGTTGTCTTGTGAGAAGAGGGCTGTGAAGAGAGAATAAGGGCAGTTACTACCTCAGAAGGGCGAGTAACAGAATGCTTCCACACACTCTCTTACAAGAATGCAGCATCCTGATTTTACAATTCTACCTTTTACATCTTTCTGAACTACAGCGCAAATGTCCTGCCTTTGCTTCAGTGTTAAGTGGAAATCAAAGGAAATGAAGCAACAGGATAACTTTGGAAACCTGAAAGCCTAGTAAGAATATAAGCTTCAATTATCTCCAATGTGTAGCAAAGACAACAATTAAACTAATATGGTTAATGAGCAGACACCAAATTAACAGGGGAATTTAATTATATAAAATTGGTTAGTGCTTTGAAGTTTTAGGCGGAGGAAATTAACACCATGCATAATGAACCCAATTCTCTGTTGCAAACAGACTTCCAGAGCTGAGGTTGCTGTGCGCTGAGAATAAGGCACCTTGGAAAGAACTACACACTTCGGTGGATGGAAAATCTGGTGGGCAGTGAGAAGGTGAAGGGCCCGCAGAAGCCCCCAAGGCTGACGCTGTCGCCCCTGCCCCACTCCATCACACCCCTGTTGCGGAAAGTGTGTGTAATCCAAGCTCATCTTGATAGTTACCTCACCGAAGCACTGGGCTAACTCTTTGAAATATGGTCTTTTCCTCTGTTTTCTATTTGAAAACTTTTAAAGATTTCTAAAAATTGATTTGAAAAACTTCATTTGTTTTAGCGTGAGGCTCTGAATTTGTGAAAGTGTGTAGTAGCTGTAGGATGTATTATCTTAACAAAAATAATTTTGAATCAAGAACCAATAAGGCAGATACTGGAGAACTGAGAAGGGAGAAAGGGACCACGGGTGTCCCAGACGGCCAGCGTGTCCCTCTCTGGGGCTGGCAGAACAGACAAGGGCCTGTATTGTTACCAGGCAAGCACTGAGAGGAGCTCTTTGCAGCAGGGATCTCTGATTTGGGAGAACAGGCTCAGTGTACAGGACCAAAGGGAGGCAGGATGGCGGCCTGGCCGATGCCAACTTAGGACCCTGATAAAGGCGGCTCTGGGAAGCACCTAGAAGTCCAACATAAAATCAACTACAACTCAGGAACAAAGTGCTGCGGCTAGGGTGAGAAGGTGGCCGCACTTCCGGACAGAACAGGAAGTGGAAAGAACTCCTCCTCCAGCCCTCCTGGCAGAGGCAGATGCAGACAGCCATGAGGGTGCACACCGCGCAGGGCCTCAGCCCAAATTAGCCAACAGCTTCGTTAGCTCCAGAGGTGCTCAGAAACGTGGGGAGGAGTGAGAGAACGTTCCGGTGCTCACTGGCTTGCCAGTGACGTGCCAGGCTTGATCCTCACTGCTTTGCCGAAGAGCTGGAGACACCCTTGTTCTCAGCTCACCGGTCCACTTGGCAGGGAGCTGCTCAGTGCGTGTCCTCCAACAGGACCTGGGTTTGTAAAAAGTGCCATGAACAAGAAAAACTTCGCACCATGAGACACGGCTTCGCTATCTCCTCCTTTTCTCCTTAAGGTCCAGTTGTATTGAGGGGGGACAGAAATGCAGGAGTTATTGATTCTCAAATTGGGGCTGTAGCTCTTGTTCCTATGGCAACTGTGGTGGGGCGCAATCTCCCCACAAGACCTGAATTTCCCTGCTTTGTACAATGGAGTGCTGATTCCCATTCAGTGGATGACGACATATGAAGCACGTGAGTGTGATTCATTTTTGAGGATACTCACTGAGGTCTCATAACGCTGGACATCTTGACAGCTATAGAATAAGCATCTCATTTCTTAAGTGTTTTCTATTTCCAAACGTTTTGCTCACTACAGAGGTCACCACAGAAATCCTATGATGAAGACATTGTTCTTAGGCCAATTTTACAAAGGGAGGGGCTGACACAATTGGGAAATGGCAAAGCCAGGTTCGAATCCAAACTATCAGCCACCAAACTGATGGCCTTTCCAGTTCCTTTTCCTGGAAGGAACGTTTAAAAATACACATATTTCTGACAGTTGACCTGTGGGGAGGTTATAACATGCATCTTAAGAGTTTATAAATATCTTTATAAAGTTTCTATAGGGAACTCAAAACTTGCCCCATTGGGAAGGGACGGCAGTGCTGTGGTTTGGACCAAACATGTCCCCTGAAGGTCAGGCGCTGGGCTTGGCTTCTGATGTCTTTTGGAAGGTGATTGGATCACAGCCTATATGTGGGTTCATTCATGGACTGACCCTTAAAGGGATGGCCTTACCGACTGGGGACATAACTGAAGGGTGTGAGTCCCAGGGTGTGAATTGCGGATGGCACCCCACTTCCTGTCTCTGCTTCGTGGCCGTCAGTGAATGAAAGACCCTCCTCTGAGCACACTGCAAGCTGCCGAGACCTCCGTGAGTCTCAAGTGGCAGGAACATCCACTGACCGGAGAGAGGGAGAGAGAACAGAGTGTGATGCAAATGTTTCACATTCAAAGTAATACATTAGTCATTATGGATCATTAACATTAATTTCAGAAGTTTGTCTAATTGGTTACTAAAAGAAAATTTCAAAAAGATACTTATTTTTGCATAAGATTTTACCTGTGTTCCTGGGGAAGAGTCAGGAAAAATGCTGGTATTCTGGAGGTTTCCAGGCAGGAATCCAGGAGACCAGGAAACCAGCACCGAACAGGCAGAAAAATGACAGGATCAGCTCCTGCTCTCGATGGCCTTTTCTGCAGTGAGACAGCATCCAAGAAGTGCACTGCACCAAAGCCCTGTCCACATCGAAGACACACACAGAGAGTCTCTTCCCATCGAACTATCCATTTGTTTCTGTGTGTGAAGGATTTGAAAAATAACCCCAAACAAATCCATCTTTACTCACCTTTATCATTTCATATAACAGAGCTGTTTTTAGTGAGGAATCATTGTACATAATGTGAAGCAGTGAGACAGGGATGTGGGAACTTTTTCTCTTTGGAGCTGGAGCCCTTGGCTAGTCTGCATTTTCGGTATCAGGAGGAAATGCACCATCTTTGCTTTGTGGATTTTCTTTAGAGATCAATAAAATAATGAACTACAAAAGAACAGCCATTACAGTACTGGATTTACCACAGAGCTCTGCTTGTTTATGACTGGCCTGAGGTCTCCAGCCCCAGGGAGACATCTGTATGGGCCAGGACTCTCTCTGATGAAGACACGGACAATGTTCAGGCTGGTGATGTCCCTGCCCTCACTCTGCCCACTGTGAGCCCAAGGCTGACTGTGCTGAGGGGGTTGTTTCCAGTGTCTTTCCATATTTCATACAGATCTTCCCCTCTTCTTTTTCTATAAAAAGAATTGACTGTGAGGGGTTGGTTCACAATTAAAGAGAAGGGAAAAGGAGCAGCCACTGTCACAAAAGTGCTGCGATGCAGTGACACAATATGATATTTACTGCTGTTTCCACAGTCTGATTCCAGATATTCAGCCCTGCTGAGCATTTTTCTAAACATTTGCACCATTATCTAATAATGTTACAAAAAAAAAAAAAAGGTAAAGTTTGAAAGGCTGTATTTTTGTAAAATACTGGGCAATTGAATCTGAGTTATCTCAAACTTGTAAAGAATTTTATCCTTTTCCAAGGATCTTCATAAACTGTAACTGTCCTTCACTGCCCTGCATCAATTTGACTAATATAAAAGATTCTAAAAGAGAAAATAAAAAAGAACCAAAATATATAAGGAATTACGTATTGTACTGCATGTTATTCTCAGGTGGTTGCATAATGCCTGTTGTTTCTCTTAGCTTGACCTCTCTCAGATCTTCTGTCATCATACTGCAGGCCTGTGCATCCCCTGTCCTCTGCCCTGCAGACATTGGCATCCCTTTTTCTCTCCTGCAGACATACACATCCCTGTCCTCTCTACTGCATGCATATATATCTTGAATCTTCTCTACTGCTACCTGATGTGCCTCTTTGCTCCACTGTAGCAATACGTCCATTTGTCTTCTACAACATGCATGGGCAT
Organism: Petromus typicus; assembly: GCA_004026965.1. NCBI lineage: Eukaryota > Metazoa > Chordata > Mammalia > Rodentia > Petromuridae > Petromus > Petromus typicus. Next base: position 103,574 of record PVIR01001821.1, on the reverse strand, counting down.
CTTTTTCCTCTCGCCTACAGCTGGGCACATTGTCACTCTTCTATCAACTGCAGCCATCTGTATCCCCTGTTACCTTTTCTTATAGGCACACACATCCTCTCTCCTCCCTCCGCAGCAGGAATATACATCCACGCATCTCTCCTCTCCAGGCATACATATCCAATTTCCCCTTTGTACTGCTGGCATAGATGTCTCCTCTCTCAACTGCAGGCTTTGTATTCCCTGTCTTCTCTGCTGCAGGCATCTGTATTTCCTACCCTCTCAACAGCAAGCATATGTATCCATTTTTCTGTCTACTGCAGGCATGAGAATCCTTTCTCCTTTGTGTATTGCAGATGTGCTTTTGAATCCATACCTATCTACTGCAAGAAAACAAATCCCCTTTCCTCTCTATTGCAGCCATGCTTTGCCCTTTGCCTCTGTCTATTGCAGAAATACACATACCCTATCCTCTACCCTAGGCATATATTTTTCTCCTCTCTACTGCAGCTACACAGACACCCTTTCTTCCTTACTATAGTCATGTGTATCCCTCTCCTCTGCTGCTGACATGCACAGCCCTTGTTCTGTCTACCACAACACATCCCCTCTCCTCTCCACAGGCTTATGCTTCTTCCGTCCTCCCCCTAGTACAGACAAGCCCTCGCCTCCCTCCTCCTCTCTAGCACAAGCATGCCCACCTGTCCATTAAGTCTTGCCCTTGTCTCTACTATGGGCTATTCAGACTCAAACTTCAAGAACAAAACAAATGACCTCAAACTTTTTCCTAATTAAAACAAACAACAACAAAACCAATGCCTGTTCCTCCTCCGGTGTTCTCATTCTCAGTGACATCATACCTCCATGGCCACGCCCAGTTCTACTGAAAGACAAGAGCCTGCCTTGCCTTGAGGTCCCTTCTACCATGTCCTTCTCTCTGGCTCATCACAAAGCTGTCTCCAACCTTTCTTACCCTCATCACATCCATCCTGTCCCTGCCATCCCGGCACTCATCATGTTTGACCTGCACAAATCAACTATCTGAGCAGCGCAAGCTTCCTTGCCTTCTATCTTGTCCATCTTGCATCATTGTCCATATGTTATCCAAAGTAGTCTTTCTAAAATTAAATTTTATCTTGTCCTGCACTGGACTATAAATTTTTAATTGTTTACTTTTTAAAATAAGAATAGATTTATTCAGTATGCTAAGGAAGCCCACTGTAAACTGTCTCCTATAATTTCATTAGCAAAATATTCTAGTAGATAGAGAGATTGGGGCAGATAGTAACCTATAGTCTATTAGGAACCAGGCCCCAGAAGTGAGCAGCAGCTTCTCCATTTCCAGCTGCTTCTCACTGAGGCCTGGGCTCCCTCTCCTGTCAGATCAGTGCAGCACTGATTCTCATAGGAATCCAAACCCTGCTATGAATTGTGCATGGGAGGGATTCAGGTTGAGGTCTCTTCTGGATCATTCTGAAACCATCCTCCATCCCAGAATAACTGTCTTCTGCATACCCTGTCCCTGGTACCAGAAGACTGGGGACTGTTGTTGGAACATATCTATAGTTCCATGAAATGTATTGTGACTCATTATAAACTGGGGCCTCTGGGCCTTTTCACAGTGAGTTCTGTGGGGATTTTACATCTCCTGAGAATAAAGATTGGGTGTCTTTCACTTCCTTTTTTCTTTAACCCAAAAGCACCTCAGAGAGTCTAGCCTTTAAAACTCAGTAAAGGGCCAGAGATTTAGCTCAGTGGTTCTGGCGCCTGTCTTGCAAGCACAAGGGCCCGAGTTCAATCCCAGGTAGCTGCATACAATACTGGGCAAGGAGACTCATGACCAATAGCAATCAGTACCACATACCACATACCACAGTGCCGGGCGTGGTGGCTCACGCCTGTAATCCCAGCACTCAGGAGGCAGGGGCAGGAGGATTGCTGTGATGTGAGTTTGAGGCTGAGCTCAGGGCTAGCCTGAACTACAAAGCAAGACCCTGTCTCAAAATAACTAACTAACTAAATAATAAATCTCAGTAAAAAAATATTATTTACTGCCTGAAGTAATTATTAAATGAAAAAATTAGACTTTATTGTCTCCCACATTTATCTGCCACCTTCTTAATTCTTAGTTTTAAATATTAATTATTAATTGGCATATTCTTATTTTCACAGACCTAAGTGTTGTTGTTGTTACAATTAATTGACAAGTGTTTAGTGGCTTAATTCTATTCAAATGATTACATTAACAGCTTAGGGCACCTGAAAGCTACCTGATTTCCATAAGTATTATTTTGATTTAAAAATTAATAGAGGCAGAGACATGGATGTAGAAAGAATCATTTAAGGGGAGGCCTCAAACCACAAATTAACAAGTACGTGTAGCTGCAGCAAAGAGACCATTCTTTTGAGAATGGAGAGTATGAAAACAAGACATATGAAGACAGAACTTACAAAACTGATAGTTAATTCAATGTGATCAAACGATTTCCTAATAATCAGAGCCTATAACATCTGAATTTGTTTCTCCCAATATTTAGAACTTATTGATCCAAATAAGATTTATTTGTCCATCTCAAAGCAATGCTGTCTAGAGAGATCAACACAGACATTCGCTGCAGAAAGACCAGCAAAAGGTAGAGGTTATTTCACCACTGATAGGCATAATAGGGATTGGTACCAGGGATGTCAGAAGGAAATTAAATCCCTATAAAAATCTGAGAATTTTCCTAGATCCTTTTAGGAGAGGAAAGGGATTTCATTTCTAGAAACCCTATGGAAGCTTTTAAGCCTCCTTTGTAAAATAATATTTCATTAGACTTGCACATGGGGTAGCATTGAAGCATGTATAACCTGTTAGAAATAGTGGGACTTTGCTGTGCTGATGTTCAGAGAAATTCCATATAAAATTCTCAGGGAAGTACAAGGCTCAAAACAGTTTTAAAATGCTGCTTCCTCTGCATTCACAAGTATAATCTCATACCTTAAGATTTTTGCACTCTCAGAAGATTGCAACCCCTGAGCTGTGAGGAAATTGTGATTTAGAGGAAGCATCTGGGGGCCGAAGTGAGGAGAGGCAGAAGCTCAGAAATAAATATCACCCTCGTATAGTGACTTTAGAAGGGCTGCCCTGGGCCTTTGAAAATCATCATAATTCTGATATTATCGGGTTGTTAAAAAATATTCTAATTCTAGGGGGCCGGAGAGTTAGCTCAGTGGTTCCAGCGCCTGTCTTGCAAGCGCAAGGGCCCGGGTTCGATTCCCCGGTAACCATATAACAATACTGGGTGTGGAGACCCACACCCAGCAGCAACCAGTACCACACACCACAGTGCCGGGCGTGGTGGCTCACGCCTGTAATCCCAGCACGCGGGAGGCAGAGGCAGGAGGATTGCTGTGATGTGAGTTGGAGGCTGAGCTCAGGGCCAGCCTGAACCACAAAGCGAGACCCTGTCTCAAAAAACCTAAAAAAAAAAAAATTCTAATTCTAGCAAATAATATTTTTCAGTTACTTTCCTTTTGGGGAAGAAGGAGGAGGAAGAGGAAAAAAATAATATTATGAATAATAGGAAATGTAGTGCTAAAGGCTTTTGAGGTCAAGATTATAATTATATCCTATTCTGGGGAACAAGTAGCCTATATTTTCTTTGTTTCTTTCTTTGCTCTTTCCTTTTCTCTCTCTCTCTCTCTCTCTCTCTCTGACTCTGTCTCTCTCTCTCTTTCTCTGTCTGTCTATTTCTCTCTCTCTCTCTCTCTCTCTCTCTCTCCTTATCGCCCTTATTGGCCATATCTGTGACCCTGAAGCACCGCTTTCCTCTGGCTTCTTAAGGTCTCTCCAAATGAGAACTCATTTCCTGTTTGTGGGCTTTCTTCCTCCCCAGTCCTCTGTGCCAGACCCTCCCCAAGCGCTCCTGTGTGCATCACCTCACACACTGAAGCCTCCTCATCCTCTCAGCACACCTTCGTCCTAACAGAGCCACCTGAGCTGCTTGTCCTTTGTATTCTCCAAAGCAGTTTTCAACTTCATGTCCTTCATTTCCCCTCACTAGGGCTCAGAATGCTCATTTTTCAAGCGACTCACCCTAAGGGCTGGAAACCTCTCATGGACCTGGCTCTGTAGATTTGGCCTTCAAAACTGTTACAGTTCAGCCTAAGTGTGGGTTTTTTCCAACACAGATTTGATTTATGATGAGGATTTCTTTCACTCTTGTCAAACAAGAACTCATTTGTTTAAAATAAAATGAGTGTAAGCCAGGAGGGAGCAGGTACAGTTGGCAATTGTGAAGATTCCTGTGTTCCTTATGTCAGCAGAAAATATCCTTCTGTATCCCGTGCACATTTTAGAGGTGGGCCCTTTTTCCAGAACTGCATTTGACCATGAACAAAGAGGAAGGAGACCTGGGCCTGCGGGAGCGAGAAGAGACAAGTTATCAAAAAGATGGCTGGATATCTGTAAGAAAGAAACAGCTGTAACTTTCAGTGATGGATAAAGAAATCGCAGAAATGGAATTTGATGCTCTGAACTCCAGTTGGATGTCTCAGTGGTTACATCTTTGTTTTTCTTCAGAGCACCTCACTGGAGATTAAATTATATGTTTCCTACCATCTTGGTCTGTAAAGAGTGCCTGGAAGGAGCCTTTCAGTCCCCAAGGTAGTTGTCTCCTTACAAAGCAGGGGAGGGACAGCAGCCTAGCCGGATATGGTAAAGCTTTAGCAGAGAGAAGACTTCCAGGAAATAGGACTGAGGAGTCTGCCAACAAAGGTATACATCAGGGAAAGAAAAACTTGTAGAAATATTGTAATGCTAAATGTATTGAAACCCCATGAGATGAACACATTATCTTCCACCATTATAAGAAATGCTCAAAGTGGTGTCCATGAGCTTCCAGATGTTTCTTAGCACTGCGAACTGCTAAGGTGTGCATACATTTTGAGGGAGATCCCTGTATGCAGAAGGATGCTTTGTACTCTCAGGACATCACTGGAAACACTTCCCAGCTCTAAAACACCACCAGAAGTAGGAAGTGACATAGGCAGCTCTTTAACCTCATTCAGGTGCACATCTGAACCGAGTCTGATCTGGCACATCAAGCTCATATGGTCCCTGGAGACAACCGTACACAGGTTAGGAGGGATGGGATGGAACATCTCCCTGGGGAACACTGCTGGCTTCTTCTCCACAGATGCTCTTCTGCATCTCCTTTCCCAGTTAAGTCATGTCCTGTGTGCACCTCAGCAAGACTGCTGTGCTCCATCCCTAGGTTCTTCCTCATGGTCACAGCCAGTCATGCCTGGCCCTTCCATGGGTCCTGATGTAACAAGCGTCCCATGCTTACATGCATCCTGATTGGGAGATCTGCACTCTTTTGTTCATTAAAATACACCAGAGTGGGTGTGGCCATCCTCTGTATTTGTGGTTCTTACCATGATTTGAATACAGACAGTACACTGAACAGGAAACACCTGGTGAAATCTGAAAGATAATTAGACATTCCCAGACCATAAAAAAAAAAAAAATGTAAGGACAACACCAGGTCTTCCTCTGCAACGATAGTAGAGATGTTCTCAGATATGGTAAGTGAAGACGATTAATCCTTCCTGTTGTTGGGTCTTATTAGACAATTATTCAATTCTGCTGTTCACGCTGGGCACTAGAGTCCAGCCATTGGTCCAGTTACCAGAGGGAGCCAGGAAGCCATTTTAAAATCATTTTACTTTTCATTCTGTGTCATAAATGCAATTCCTTCTTCTTCAGTAACATCATTTTATTTTGCAGTTACCTCTTTTTGACAGTTTGTGACTTGATGCACATAGAAGGGTCATGATTTCCTGGAGCTTAAATTGACTACAAGATAGACACTGTGGATGGATAGAATTTCTGCATGCATACATACACACACACACACACACACACACACACACACACACACACACATATACAGTAAATATGTAAGTAACTGGAATTCTGCTAGAGTCAGGAAAGCAAGTGTTTGTCCAAAGAGGAAGTGTCTGAGAGGATTTCTGTTACACAGGAGGAGGCTGGAAGAAGAGGGGACCTGAGCCTATACCCAGGTGTATGTGAGACCTGAAGCTGCACCTCTGGCAAGTACCTGGGTCCAGGTACACCTACCATCAAGGACACTGTGGCCAAACAGTAAATCCCCCTCTTGCTGAAAGTAGAGAATTCGCATTTCTATTGCTTCACTCATACATACTCAAAACCTGAGTTTATTCTGAGATAAGTATCTATGTAGCAAGTGTAAGAATCCATACTTTGGACTCTGATCTTGAAGCAGACAATTCGAAGCTTTCGTATTTTTTTGTGGTTTGATATCTGCCTCTGCTTATAGGCACACTGTCAGCAATATTTTCACAAAGTGCTTTATTAATATTTTTCAAAAATAATAATACTCCTAAATTCTCATTTGGAAGCAACTGAAACAATGAACAGTGCAACTGTGTTTGATAATGAAAATGATCTGTTAATCTAAAAATTATGTATTGTCTCTTATTAGAATGGATTGACAGCTGGATTGTAACTACTAAAGAGAGGCAACTTTGGATCCAATAAATTGAAGTAGCTTTTATATATGCTGCATAAATAAAGTAAAATTTGATTTTGATACAACTGAAACATGAAATGCCTTCAAGTATGTTTTCTTAAGAGGTAAAAACTGATGAGGGTAGTGATATAAAATATTGATACGCCAATATTACATTTCACCCACCATGGAAATGCAAACAGCCATTACAGCCGGTGACTAATGCCACAAAAGTCTGCATGCAAAATGTGAAGGATGCAAAGACCACTTCCATTTTACTGGGTAAGGGAAACCATAATGCTGAAGTTTATGGGTGCATTTGAATTCCTGACACTGTACAACCTGTTCTGAATTTTATTTTTAAAGAAATCTAATGTAGCCATCTTCACATATACCAATTTATGCCCAAATTGTACCAAGTTATGCAAGGAGAGTCATTTTTTACAATCTGCCTTCTTGAATTATTGCTTTCAGAGTCATCTCCATAATTTCTTTGCAGCATCCGGCTGTGTGAGGAATCAGACTTTGTGTCCCGTTTTACAAATGCAGGGAGACTTTGAATACTGTCCTTGTGTAAAGAAATCTGTTCAGTAGTCTTTACACTTCCCCAAGGAGCCTACCATTCCTCCAAATATTTGGTAATTTTTATACATGCTTTCATCCTGTGAAGGACATATTATTATTGTTCACAAGGGCAAAGGTCATGAAATCTTCACAGAAATAGCTCTCTCCTCACCCCTTTCAGTGGTGAACCATCCCAGAGAACTGATTTCTGGACTTTTTTTATATCTCGATTAGTTATTATTTTTGTGTATCTTGTATAGCCAACCAGAAAGTATGTGCACCTTAGTGACTGACTTCATTCATTTAAAGTGTCTCAAGTAATACAGAGCAGGTAACTGTAAATCACAGAGTCTCACTGGTTTAGACTAATGAATAGACTACACATCTGTTCTACTTTGACCATGTTATTAGTCTTTAATTGGGAGCTGTTATAAGTAATTTGCTTTCAACATTCAAAAAGTAACTTTTGTTAATTGCATTTGTCAGGTTTAATGCGGTTGGAACATAATACCTGGCACCCACAAGTGAAAGTTTGAGTCCTTGGTCAGTGGGCTCCATGGAAAAAGCATCATGGCAGAAAGGTGTGATGAAGCCAAGACCCTGAGATCATAGCTGTCAGGAAGCAGAAGTAGAGCACAGGGGAAAGAGAACCAGAGAAGAAAGACCTGGGACCCAATACACTACCAAGGCCCACACCCATGGTTCACCTCAACACAGCCAGAAAGGAGCTTTTCTAATCTCCTACATGTCTCTCGAGCCAATCAAATTCACAATCAAAATTAACCATCACAGTGATACATAAAAACTTTAACTCTGGGTACGTGAACCATAGAAAATTGCCACTTTTTAAATTACAAAGCAATTCCTTAGAGTTTAATCTAGTATCTAGGATTAGAATTGTTGGGTTTCATTGTATACATACCCCCTTTTTTGGTAGCCACAGCTAAAGAGTTTGCTGAAGTTAGTATGCCAAGTGATATTTCTGTCAGAAATATATATTAACTGTTGGATAATGCTGCAATATTTTTACTTGGTGTCTCTTTTAAATTTTTGAAAACTATTTTAATAGTTGTGTAGTAATAACCTCATGAAAGCATCAATTTCCATTTCACTAATGAAAATAACACCTTTATATAAATGTGACAATTTCAATACCATTTTTTATGAACCATTTTAAATCTTTCTCAGTTTTTCTGAAGGTTGGCTCTTGTTTGTCTTTGAGTGTATAGCATGTATGAACTACTTATTTATATAAATTTTATCATTTTTATCAAATTGTTTTGTTATTTTATGGTTCAGATTTAAACCACCGCCTACTGAGAAGTCACGGAGATGCTTTTCTGTCTTTTTTTCTAGTAGTTCTACTTTTACACCTTCCACATTGAAATATTAGGTTCATGTCTAGTTTAGATTGATTTGGTTTGGTTTTGTAGTATTGGGGATTGAGCTCAGGGCCCTTGCACATTCTAGACAGCCCTCTACCACTGAGCCACACCCCAGTCCACCAGGCACACCTGTGTGTGTGTGTGTGTGTGTGTGTGTGTGTGTGAGAGAGAGAGAGAGAGAGAAAGAGAGAGAAATAGTACATAGAGCAGGATGCATTTTTTTCAATATGAATATGTGTAGTCATTTGTTGAGGAGTCCATATAGTTTCTGTCGAACTGTAGGGTAGCCTTTGCCATAAGTGAGATGGATTTATGTGTATACTTGTTTAGTGACTGCCAGCAACATTGCTTTCTATGTCATAAATTGTACCAATATTTTATTCTTTGGGGATAGACCTAGCATTTTTGAAAATTCAGAAGTTATTTGAAGCTATGTCTAAAAATGGATCCTCCATGCAACTGGATAGAAATAAAAATGAAAACGAAATTTCTCAGACTGCCAGTTTAATGTTTGATGTGACAAACTTCTGATGTCAATTTCAAGTAAAAAGTTTCAAGAATAATTCAGACAGTTCTATTCTCAATGAACTGGCTTGCAAAGATGACACTGCTACAAACACTAGACTGTTCAGATGATATCATATTTTACATTTTTTAAATTGCATGCAGCAACCCTTTTATTGCTTGTTTTAACACTAGTAGCAATTCAAGTAATATTTAAACCAAGTACAATATGTAATTTAAGATAGTTCTAAATCTACTTTAATTAATATAGAATTCTGCACCCATTGACATGTTTTTCAAATATTTCCATGTTGGCTCACTAAATTTAAGCCAATTCTCCTCCTAAAAGTGAGGCTTTTAGAAAATTTTTTGTTCTAAAAATGTGTGATCTATGTATGTTATTAATCACAAATTTGTCTAAATCCTTGATTTTTTAATATTATATCTTCTTTTTCTTTAGCTTCCTTTTCTCTTTTCCTTCATTTTTATTGTTTACTCCAAATTAATTTTATTCCTCCATTCTCATTTGAGTTTCTAAGGCGTTACTATCAAGGGAAGTAAAATTTTAGATTTGCTTAAGCCCAGGGTTGACCTTAAAAATACTGGAGATTTTAGGGGCAGGGGAGTTAGCTCAATGGTTTTGGAGCCTGTCTTGCAAGCACAAGGACCAGGGTTCGATTCCCCAGCAACCACATATAATACTGCTTGTGGAGACTTATGCCCAGCAGCAGTCAGCACCACATACCACAGTGCCAGGCATGGTGGCTCACGCTAGTAATCCCAGCACTCGGGAGGCAGAGGCAGGAGGATTGCTGTGATGTGAGTTTGAGGCTGAGCTCAGGGGAAGCCTGAACTACAAAGCAAGACCCTCTCTCAAAAGAAAAAAAAAATTGGAGATTTTAGAAACCTGCATTTTATGAGAATAATAAGAATATAGTTGACTGAAATATTGAAGTACCTCATCAAAAAGGGGACAAGAAAAGTAGGACATATTCTGTGCAGAGATATTAAAATTGAATTGTAAAACTGAAAGTAGTCCTTTTCTTTTCTGTACACTCAAACCAGGTTTAAAATTTTACTGTTTCACTAAATACTTTCAGAAAACAGAGATGTTGAAAGCATTTATTAGAAAACAGAAGGCAGTAGTGATACTCTCTTCATGTATCTTAAGACAGCAGAGCAGAATTTGTGTGCATTCACACACGTTAATGATGAATGTTAAGCAATGGATACATAATTACCTCGAGCTGATCTTGCATGGGTGAAACAGCACATTATATTTCCCCATCGATATATACAAATACTACATGCCAATTAAAACATCGAAAGAAAAAAACATCAGAAGTGTGCATTTCTTTATAGCCTTTATTTCTCCACACTCCTGTTTTCTTTCTCAACTCCACGAAGTGTCCAGAGCAGAGACTATCAGTAGAGGCCTCTGCACACCGAGCAGGGAGCGAGGCCCAGGTGCGATTTCAGGGCCCTCAACGGGAGCCACACTAGGAACAGGGGGAAAAAAGGCTGTTGGAGGACGCGAAGGAAACTGACGACAGTCTTTAGAGAAAACAAGGAGAAAGCTCTCGGGCTGCCTGAGATACTTCTAGCACACTCATCTTTCTCCACTTGGCCTGAACTCTGTTCAGCGCGATAGGCGAGTGGAGAGCTTCCTTATGCGCCTGGAGGGGCAGAAAGAAGTCATTTGTCTCTTCTTCCGCGTGAAGGACCCTAAGATGTTTGGCGCAGATGGGGACTCGTAGGAGATCTCAGGCGTTCTAGGAAATTTTACGGTGATTTTCACCAGCTTTATGTCGAGAACAAAGCCTACCAGATTAAAGTAAACATAGGGAACCTTCTTGTTTGCATGCCACTATTTCCTTAGATAATGAATCTTAGGATAAGTATTATCTGGTTTTAAATCTAGCCCCGCAACCAAAAACCAGTCTATTTGGTGTTTAAGGCCGTTTTACCTCCAATTGGACCTACCTGACTCTACTGCCCTCTCAGTCGCCTTCCTCACTTCCTAGCAACTGAATCAACCAACTAGATTTAGTGTACCCAGCCGTGTGTGTGTGTGTGTGTGTGTGTGTGTGTGTGTGTGTGTGTGTGTGTTTGTGTGTTTCCTAGGGACTGAGTGCAAGGAGTGCCAACCTACATCCCTGTCATTTATATTTTAATATGTTTTCAGACAGACACAGGAGTCTCAGGCAAAAGACTGGGATGACAAGTGTATGCCACCATGCCCAGTCACTCTACCTGTATATTAATTCTATCTTGCCATGCGATAGATTTAAAAATAAAAATGATCAGTGCTGAGTTTTGATGATGACACTACAAAAGGAGAGGAAATATGTAAGTATGAAATATGTAATGAAACAATTTATTTGGGGAAGAGTTAATTTTACCATGCCTGTCATTTGGGAGATTTCAGACTTTAAAATTCTGTGAACTAAGTTGCATCTAAAATGGAAACCTGTCTAAAGTTGAAAACCTCCCACAGTTATCAATACCGACTGGTGCCACAAATCAAATGTATAATAAGGGAATCTAATAATAATAGCCGAGCTCTTAAAAGATGAAGAGATAAAGAAAATGTGAAGTACATCCACAGTGGAATACCTATTCAGCCATTCAGAAGAATGAAATTATGTCATCTGCAAGAAAATGGATGGCACTTGAGACTTCAATGGCAAGGAAAATAAGTCAGATGCAGAAAGTTAAATATTAGTTGGTTCCTCTTATATGACGAACCTGAAATGTTGAATTCAGCTTTCCTTCCATACTCACTAAAAAATAAACAAATAAAACAGATGAGAGATGCTAGAAAGCAACAACAACCAAAAAAAGACTTTGGGGATGAAACAGAAGATTGGTAGATAGGGATGAAAGGAGTGTAGAGAAGGGGAAAAAGGGTAAAAATGATTAAGATAGGCAACATCCACGTACCAAAATCAATATAACTCTCAATGTTGGATGCAATGATGATGCATGAGGTACCAGTAAAGATTTGAATTTAAAAAAAAAAAAAGAAAGAATGGCTGTTTGGACAGGGGAGCTGTTTCAGACACTGGAAAATCTTGGGATTCTTGAGGTCAGAGATTCAATTCCTGTCCCTCCTGCCTGCTCTGCCCTTTGTGCTTCTCCAGCTGGCTGGGCACACTCCGGGCTGCGGGCCCAGAGCCGTGGGCCCTGCTGGGAACCTTTCCTCTACCGATCGGCAGGCCCTCTCCTTTGCCCCTTGCATCTTCACCTCCATAGTCCCTCTCACACTCTTCCATCTTCTACAGCTCTCCCAACTGCTCTTACTTGGTATTATTTTTCTTCAGTGTTTACCACTAATCCCCATCTCTATAACTCACTTTTTCAATATGTGGATTGGACTTCCACCCTTTGCACTGAAAGACAAACCCAGCATCTTTTTTCTTCTTTATTTTGGCTCAAATTTGTGATTGTGTTGCTTCAGTTTTCTAGAATATTGGGACTAAAGGTGCCCCTCACTCTGGTCCGGCTTGCAGTATTTCCCGTATGCATGATGGAATAGATGAATGATGAATGAATGAATGCACAGTGTCTAATTGAGGTTCACTACATGAAAACTTGAGGTAAAATAACTCCAAATACCTGCACTCAAGCAAGATGTATTCCAGCATCTGTGAGAACGAAGATTCAAAAGAGACCCTCTGCGGCTCCATTCAAGAAACCTCAGAAGAAATCAAGCTGAAATTGTGAAAGAAAAAGAGTAGATTTAGAGAACATTGACATTCATAGGCTTAAGTTTGTGGAAAAATACTAGCCATGAGCTGCCTTTGCCCCCTTACCACCTCATAAAAAGGCCAGTGCTTTGGGACACCACAGAATAAATAACTGAACCTCAAAAGTAGGCCAAGGGTCTCACTGCTTTTTGAAGCTTTTATTTTAGTTAAAGTATCAGCCCCTAAGATGCTGCTCTGAGCTGCCTGCCAGACCCTCTGCAAGGGGAGCCAGCTTCCTCCGCAGCAAGCCGGTGCTAATGAACACGAGCTCCACCCCAGGAGGTGTTTTTGCAGGGCCGTTGGGCTGTTCTCAGCAATTCTCCAAGCTTGCATTTCACACTGCCTTACTTCCAAAGAGGAAAAAAGCAAGAAACAACTTCAGTATTTTTCAACAGCAAAATAGTGAATGCTATAGTATTAAGTGACTGCAAAATGAATCCGTACGAGGCTTGGGGTGATCCCATGTTGAGTTCCATCCATGGTTAAGTCCCTCCAGCTCACATGGAAGGTTAGGCTTCCTTAAAATGCATTCCTCTTTTCAGTTTAGGGTAGATTCAGAGCTGGTTTTGAGAATCTGGTTCCACTTGGCAGAACTCAGAGTTTTACTGGAGACTAGAAGATCTGAGGGCTCTTCTTGAGGCTGCTTGAAATATCAGGTGAGGATAATTGCTATATCTTTGGACTTACTGCCATGTGTAACCTATTTCTTCCACACTTTGGGAAGTGTTGAGAAATAATGATTCCAGTTGTTCCCTTTGTGAAAACACTTTAGCTTCTTAATGATCACCAAAATTACTTTACTTCTGAATTAAATGGTTAGCAGGGACAACTGAGGAAGAGACAGTTAGGATAGCTCAGTGTGAGAAGAGCTGGAGTAGAAGCTGGAGAGACACAGAAGTTACAGCCACGGACACACACCAGGCCCCCCAACCCCAGCTTTGTGGAGCCTGAAGGGCTTTGGAGGGCAGAGGAGCTCCGAGTGCTGGGAAAACTTTTGCTGGGGCAAAGCATCTTAGCACAGTGGACAATTCCCTGCCAGTGGGCGGTTGATGTTGCTGACAGTTTTTTGAATACAATTAGCTACCAATATATGTGCCCTTTCATTATTAATTCAAATGCTCAGAGTATACTTACTCTCCCTTACCTTCCATTTAACTCTCTTGTTTTTCTAATTGAAGCCAAGAGAAAAACTCCTGTGTGGGTAGATAGTCTGCATTAGCCACAATTCTTAATAAGAATAACTAATTAACTAAGAGCCAGTTTAGAAGAAGAGCAATTACTTGGCTCATTAAGATGGGAGAATGTTTTCTTTGTATAAGAAACTGTATTTTTCATAAACATCTCCTATGAATGTCTTAAATAATGAATGTCCTGAGAACTATATTTCATAAATATAATATTCTGGAAATTAAAATACACAAAATATATTGGAGCAAGTTAATAATTCTGCATCTATAATGTTTGGCGTTGTCTTGAGAAATCTTTTAAAATGTTGGTTACATTAAAAGAAAATTAGTGGAAGTCTCAACACTGATTTTTAAAGGAAGCCTTCCTGTTTCACAAGAAGAAATCAAGACCATGAGGTCCCAGTGAGTGTATTTTATACATTCTGTACCAACGTGCTATCTACCTATTCATCAGCTGAGGAGACGGCGTCTGTCCAGATGAAGTGACACCAGAAACAGCGTTACTAACACTCTTTTTGAGACAGAGTCTCCCTGTATAGCTCAGGCTGACCCTGAACTCAGTCTTCCAAGAGCTGGGATAGTAGGTTTATACCACCATGCCAGCCAAAAATCACTTTCAATATCCAAATTATTCCCCACAAATCTTTAAACTCAAAATGTAAATATATAATTTAAGTTTTTAGAATCCTCCTTGTCTTTTCAAAGACATTTCATTGATAATCAGATAAATACATATTAAACTATAATGATAAATGACTCTAGTTGATTGGTATCCTAAACATTTTATAATAATTATTAGGCAATGTGATTGGAGAGTTTTGAACACAAAACATGGTGTTCTTTACAGGCAAACATTGCTCAGAGCCATAATTCCTTACCTGAAAACTGAGGCAAACTATCACAGGATACAGTGCCTTCTGGTTTTGGAAAGTGCTCACTCTCAGCATGGTCTAGTTATCAAGTAATGAGGTGTATTTACAGCCTGTATAGAAGGAGGAAGAGGATAAAGTCTCCCCTCTGGTCATGGTTAGGGCTTTTGTCCTGTTTGGGGCCAATGTCTTTGGATTTTTAATGTATAGATAAGATATTATGAGCCTTTCATACAAATTTATTCACCATCTTTGAAGGGTAATTTGATAATATAGATCAGCTTTCTTACAGCTATACTCAGACAGATGCATAACTATGATAAAATATGTTCCTGCAGAATTGTTGCTGATGTTGAAAGACTGAAAATGATCTCAGTATAGTTAGAAGATGCTGTTTAAATAATGTATTCATGTGGAAAAAATCTTTATAAACTCTGAGCTGTTAATTAGAAAAGAACCTTTTGGATAGAACAGTGTCTATCCTCACATTGACCTTTAAATAGTTATATAAAGATGAAAACATATTGGCCATGTGTGGTGGTGCACACCTATAATCCCAGTACTCAGGAGGCTGAGGCAGGAGGATTGCTGTGAGTTCAAGGCTATTGTGGGCTACAGAGTGAGTTCAGGGTCAGCCTGAACTACAAAGCAAGACCCTGTCTCAAGGAAACTAAAAAAAAAAAAAAAATTAATAAGTTCAGTACCATTGCTTGGAAGTCTAAACAAGAAACTATTAACAGTGGCTGCCTCTTAGAGGTGGCTTGAAGTTTGGACAAGGATGGGTACCTACACTTCACTAAGAGTCTGTCCCATTCAGTTGAGACCCTTCCAACAGCAACTGTTATCTGGTATTTAAACAAAAAGTTTTTTAGTATGAGAAAATAACACCTTAAATAAAAATAAAAACTTGTTTGAAGAGCATTCTAATAGTGTGCATATTGATAGATTAAATAAAAATATTCATAATGAAGGACAAATATCTTATGTAAGAAACATGTAAATAAATAAGTTATTTGGCTTCCGGAGGATGAGAAGTCATTGTGTGAAGCAGGGATCAGAGATAACTTCCTGAAAATGGCTTTTAGGATAAGCCTTCATGCTGGAGATAGGGCATTGTTGATGACGCATATGGGCACAGAGGGACACGGACCAAGATGTCTGCATGAGGAGACAAGACACCAGGCTACACAGCAGCCTCACCCTTACACCTGCAGTTTTATTCTGGGGTGACTAACTTCATAACTAATTTTAGGTTAGGTTCATGGGGAATATTAGAGACAAGAGAAAGTTGGGAAACCTGCCCAGTAGACTGCATTTGTGTCAACACTTCTAGTTTCCCTGGAAAGTCTGTTGGTGAACAGTGACATTGGAGATGTATCTCTAAACGTTCAGGAGAGTGTCAGGCGTTGGATGGGACAGTACATACAAGAGACCCACTATCAAGTCACTTACAAATTACAACATTGCCTGGTATGTGCCGTGTACCTCTGAACTAGTGGTTCTGTTGCTAATACTCTGAGATCAGTGTTTTAAAGGAAAAGAGGAAGTCTTCCCTCCACAGTCCCCTGTAAGGGAAGCTATTGTCCCGCCAACACCATGGCAGAGGAAATGGCTGATCTGGAATAAGTCCCTGGGCTGCCGTGCAGTAACGCTCTGCTCCATTTTGGAGGCACTGCTGACTCTGTGACTGTTATCTCTGCCCAAACTGTGCTTTGGGGAGTACTAAGGTAAACACTTGAGCTTCAGGGTTTCATTACGGCCTCACTAAGTGAACAGATGTTGCCCAATTCCTGTACAGAGCAGGGAAATGGAAGACGGTGTCTGCAGCTCACTCTAAAAGCTACAAAGAAGACCACCTCCAAGAGTTCACCAGTGAGGAATCCCCTCACCCAAAATGATTCTTTAAAACAAGAAAATCCTACTGCTGTGAATTTACCAAAACATTGATTTAAAACAGTGACACCTTCCAGCTTACACTCAGCCATAATCACAGTTAAAACATGAGGCTTCTTTGTTGCAGATGAGATTAAATTCCCATTTGTGTGAATATTTTATTTATTTCAATTGTTATTGTGTATAAAACCTTAATTATTAAACCATATTCTGAACTATCGGCAGTATAATAAATCTTCACACTATTTACACCTTTTCCCCCAGAGTTCTGTTGTTTCTACCTTTTCCTCCCAAAACCAGCAATTTGTTGTCTCTTAACAAGAGGAACTGCGATGAAACAAAACTTCCCAGCTTCTTGAAAATCCTATTAAAAAACCAGGCATGGTAGTGCACATCTATAACCCCAGGACTTGGGAGGCTGAGACGGGAGAATCACTTCCAAGTTCAAGACCAGTTTCAGTTGCATAGTGAATGGGTTCAAGGCCAGCCTGAACGGAACAGCAAGATGGGCTCTGTCTAAAAAAATAAATAAATAAAAACACATATTTGCATCTGAGATCAAACATCGCAGCTGCCACAGGTTAAAGATGACCATAAGGCCTGTGCTACTCTGTGCAGTGAGTGAGAACTAATCCCACTCCTGGGGTTGGGCTGAAAAAGCTTGTAAGTTCTACAAGGCCTTGGTGTTTTGGAAATGTCTGCTGAGAGCCCTAGAGGCTATCTAAAAAAATATTTTTGACCTCTGCTGTAAGAGGAGCCATCTTGGATTCTCAAGCCAAAGATCCAACTCATGGGTATCGTGGCATGAACCAAGTAATACAGAAAAGTCACGTGGGAAGCACCCTCCCCAGGTTCCTACCCCACGAAAGCTTGATATACAGAAAAATATTTCCTTTAAGCCACTGAGGTTTGGAACAGTTCGTGACCAAGCAAAGGATAATTTGGATGATGGCTTAAATGACCCTGTGTGCTCAGAGCTGCAAATTTAGCTGAGATAGTCGTCGGCCATTGTATGTAAGTTATATCACTGACCACAACCCTGAAAAGGTCTGTAAAGTGAGAAAGGTTTAGCTACAAGTATGTTGTTCCCCCTTCTCATTTCCCTTAGGAAACAAGTCATGACTTGTATGAGATTAGCCCCTCCCACCACCACCACGATAGGATGAGTTATCTGCGCCCTTTCTGTGAGAACCACTCACCCTTCGAGGTTATCACTGACTGCTGGTTAAAGGTCATTGTTTACCAAGATGAAAATTTTATTGCTAAAGATAAATATGAAGGGAAAGATCTACCTGGTAGTTATGAGCTAGAAAAATGACTCATGAGCAAAAAGGCTTCTTGTTCTTGCCAACTGGCAAACTGGCAGAGCCACTTCCAGTGCCTACCCCTTCTTCACGTAACACACTATGTCATTGTCTTTTGTTCTGAGTAATTATGTTTCCTCAAGATATCCAATATACTTTTCTATCAAATCATGTGAAACTGAATGAACTTCTTCCATATCCTCGCCCCTTTTCCTTGGATCTATATACGCCCTGCTTGTGCCAGTCGGGGGAGGAGGGCATTGGTCGTTTTGTGGAGGAATCCCAGATCAGTCTGCTAGCTTAACAAAACTCAGACTTACCTCACCCACTAGAGTGTGCGCTTAATTCTTTTGGGCCTAACTCCACTCTACCACCAAAAGCTGAAACACTGTGAGCTATATATTTGCCGTTATACTTATAAGAGAGAGCTTGGTACCTAGGTCATATGTTATGGTGCATCTCGAATGCTGCTTAAGCTTCTGGGACTTTAGTAACTCTTGGGCCACAAGTGTCTCACTTCAAATTGTGCCTCCTTTCTTTTCCTATTTTGTCTCAAGTTCTTCTCTGCTACCAGATGCATTGCTGTTCCTGCATTCTAGAACATTCCAGAGGAGGCACTGGAAGCTCCCAAGGATAACACTCAGAAACGTGAATATCAGAGATAGAAGCAATGTTACATTTGCCTAGATATCATGTGGCAATTCTGGATGAGGCTCATTCCTTTATCAGATGCCTTGGAATATGCTGTATTATTTTTGAAGTCTAGCATGCCTGGTGCTATGGATCATTCTGCTTGATGAATGAGTTCATCTGAGCATCAGAAAAGTGAATTGTGAGGACAGTAAACTCACAGGAAAATTCCACGTATCCAGTAATAAGATTCCTGCATCACATGTTCCTTGTATTTTAATTTTCAAGAACCACTCATACCATCCTACCCATCTACAATGCCTATAATTTTCATTCCTATCAAGAGGTACAATAATTTCTACTGCCCCACATTCTTCCTAATACCTCATCTCTTGTGTCTCTTTAATAATTGTAGAATAATCTTTGCAACCTCATGTTTATTGCAGCATTATTCATAATTGCCAAAATCTGGGATCAACCTGTCCCCATCATTCAGTGAGTAGATATGGAAATTGTGGACAAAGAAACTTGCACATAAAACATCTTTCAGCTGTACCCAAGGAGAAAATACTGCTGTACTGGACAAAAGTGCACCGACCTGGAGGACTTGCAGCACGGTGAAAGAAACCAGAAAACAGAAAGACATACACCACGTGAGTCCACTTATATGAGAAGCCAGATGATCCCTTACACTGATCTCATACAGAGCCACTTAGGTTTGAGAGATGGAGAGATGTTTGTTGAAGGACACAGCTACTGAGAAGGTATGAGACCAAGAGAACTATCTTACAGCATGATGACTCTCATGAATTATATTATATTGTCTTTCAGGAAAATACAAAGAGTGGATCTCACCACAGAAGTAATGTGCATACTAATTAGCCAGACTTGGTCATTCTATAATGATACATTCTGTGAACCCTTTTGTGCAAAAATACAGCTTTATCTGTTGTATTTTTGTGTTGTATTTTTGTAAAAAAATACAACTCAGGTCAGACTCCAGAAAAAACTTTGCAGTGTCTCTGTGAGCTGGGCTTTCACTGCTGTGAGAAGGTCTAATTCTCTTTGGAGACCAAACATTACATGACCCCAGAAGGTGATAGGAACATGGATGTTTGCCCATGTGAGCTCTTGTGGAGGGCCAAAGGGACAGAGAAGGTGGAGAGTGGAGAACTGGTGTTTGTCACTTCATTAACAAGTCCCAATGACACTCATATTCACTATCTACTATGCGTCTCAAAGCAACACTGAGATAGATGTTGCCACCTCAGCTTTACTGATGATGAAACAAACTTGGTTGAGATTTAGAGACAGTAAAATGGGTGGCCTGTAGAAGCAGGTTTGGTTCACATTCAAATGTCTCCTAGCTTTGAAATTCTCATGCTTTATTCTATCGAATTAAGGCTAATCTGTTTCCACATGGCAGATCTTCTCAGCTGCCTGACACTATTTCCACAAGGCAGACAATTTTTGCTGAGCTGCAGTTCTTTAAATTAATAAGCACTATCTATATTCTGAGGAAGTGTATGGGAAATTAAACTAGGGAAGAGGGCAAAAAGCTCTTTTCTGTTTTGTTCTTACCGTGTAATAGCCACGACTGTCTAATGAGGATGTTTTGCACAGAAAGAAGGCAGCAAGCAAGAAATGTGTGAGAAGAGAGACTCAGGCCAGAGCGGAGCTGATCAGTCTGGCCTCTTGGAGTCAGAAGTTGACTAACGTTCTCCGAAGTCTTCATTCAGCATTCAGGAACTGGCACTGCATTTTGCAGCCGATGTCTTTGCTGACAGTTATAGATAATAGAGGCCATTTATAAGCAAGGAGAAGGAGTTTCTTCTGGAACAACTCCCTACTAGGACAGGAAGTTTGAGTTTTCTGTGCAGTTTTCCAAAGCATTGTATTTGTCACATGAAATGTCACTGTACAGGTAGTAAAGTATTTTTTAAACTTGTTTTTACTGGTTCATATTAGCAGCATATAATGATTATATTCCTTGTGGGGAGTTGGTACATGTATATAACATGTTTTAATTCTTTTTTCACCCACTTCTCCTCCCCTCCCTCTTCCTTCCTCCTTTTCTTGGTCCCCTTTCCACTTGCCTAAGATCTATATCCTTATGTTCTATTATCTATCTTATAGTTTGCCCAGGTAGCACATCTATTTATACATAGCCTCCCATCAACACCCATCTCTGAGATTCCGAATTATTTCCTTGTCTTGACCTTGAAACTGAGAATCCTTTCTTAGGTTCAAATGGAACATCAGGTTCCAGTAACCTCTGTGTGGCCATCTTCCCCATAGCGATCCGTGATCCCAGCTCACTGCAGCCTCCAGCCCACATCCCACCGCAAGTCCTCCTGGGGGTTTCCACACAGGAGAAAGAAGTGGATGATTATTGTCTTGTTAGGCATTTCTGACCCTCAGAACTGCTCTGAAGTGCATAATTTTGTCTGATATATGGGTTTGGGAATCTGGTGCTTTTTTTAAAAAAGCTCATGAGGGAGAAGAGAGCAGATATTGACGATCACTAGTGATGTCTATGAAAAGCACCCAGTGATCCTAGCACTTCCGGGACGTGCTAGGTGTCCTCAGTAACCTTCACCGCACTCTGCTCCATAGAGTGGGTTTAGAAAAAGTAGAGCAAAAGAAAGAAAACTTTTTAAAAATGTGCTCTAAAATATTTAAAGGTAACTCACTACTTCCTAGCTTTTCTGTTGCTTTCTTCCTTCCCCTCTTGCTTCTGTTCTTGTGCGCACACACCAGACTTAGTCAAGGAGCACAGACATTTTCTAAATACACTGGATCAATCTCATTTCTCAAATTCCAATTAAACATCTACAATGCAATCATTAGGACTTGTGGCAGTGGCCAGTTAACTAGACCACACAGGTCAGTCCCCGAGTTAACATTCCTTTGACTTTTCTTTCTCTGAACATCAATTTCAATCTAGATTTGCTCAACCTTCCAGATTTATGATTTGCAACCAAAAACAGAAATAGAAGATTGCTTCATTTTGCTGAAATGCCTTATACAATTCAAGATTTTATTATCTTTCTCCCTGCTTATACATTCTTCAAATTTTTTAAATTATTGTGATAAGCAAATTTTCTCTACACATCGGTGAATGTCCCTGGTTTTGGAGTATTGTCCTGGTAGGGAGACACCATCTAAGATTATGAATTAGATTCTCTGGCACTAGAATACTCGGATAATAAAATGGCTGATGGTGAAGTAGGGATGGAAATCAGACTGCAAAGGAAAAGTAAGTTATCACAGTCTTAATGCCCCCATCATTTAAGTTTCAACTAGGAAAGACAAGTCTCTTCCCTCGGAATCAAGCCGAATAAGGCTGCAGCAATGGCAGAGTCTGCCAAAGTTTAAAAATGCATAATAGATCATGTAAATCTGGAAACAAATTACTTTCAACTACTTATAAAATATGTACTATCATGCTGTACTCTGGTACATAGGCTAAATAACAAAGATGGAAGATATAGCAGTTGTGTACAATCAGCTTCTCTGAACCTACAGAGATCATGATGTGATCTGAGGAACATGAGTGGTGGGTTTAGACTATTAAATCTAAAATATGGTACAAATTGCTAACATCTGGGTAATCAGAAAATGGCCACTTTCTGCATCAAATGTAGCAAAGGATATACAATATAATAAGAAAATCTAGTTACAGTAAAAAGTAAAATAATGTTTTTATATCTTAGGTTGTAGACTTTTTAAAGAATGGTTTTAGGTTCATAACAAAATTCAAAGGAAGGTACACCAATTTTCCAGATACTCTCTTTCCCCACATCTGCATAGTCATTACCTTTATCAACATCCTTGACCACCTGTATGTTCAGTACTGATAATGAGATTATATTGATAGGCCTGGATCACCCAAAGTCTATCAGTGAATTTAGGGCTCACTCACTCCTGTAGTACATCCTAGACAATTGGACAAATGTCTACAGATGCAGATGATCATACAGTTGTACTGCGATTAAAATTGTCTATGCTCCACCCCTTTGTCCCTTCCTCTTCCCAATGCCAGGGAAACAATGATACTTCTACTGTCTCCATTCTTTTTGCTGTTTCAAAACTTTTTATGCATAAAATAATACACTCTGTAGCCCTTTTAGGTGGATTTAATTTATCTAGCAGTATGCAGTCCAGTTTCCTCTATGTCTATACATGGTTTGATAACTCACTTCTTTTTTTTTTTTTTTTGTGCTTGATAGTATTTCATTGTCTAGAAGTACCATGTTTTATTTATCTTCTCACCTACTGAAGAACATCTTGATTGCTTCCAAGTTTGGTATGCATGAATAAAGCTGCTATAAACATCTATGTGCTGGGTCTAATGTGGATATACATTTTTAACTCCTTTGCCTACAGTGACGAGGAGAATGATTGCTGGATTGTTTGGTGGTGGTATATTTAGCTCTGCACGAAACTGTCCAACAGCCTTCCAAAGTAACTGCACCATTCAGCCCTCCCACCAGCCATGAGTAAGAGCTCCCGGTCCATGCCCACTCTCTTTTGGTGCATTTCTAATAGATGAGCAATGGGGGGGGGAGGATCTTTCACTATGGGACTTATTTTCACTTCATGGTTAAGTACAATCTGATCCTGTACTTTCCAACAAGGTCCTTATTTTCTGGCATCTCCTGAAGCCTAAAAAGAGGGAGAAATAAAAAGGCAGGGTGATGAGTACTTACTGTACTGAATCATGTCTCTCAGCTTCATATGTTCACATTGCTTTCTTGTACACAGGCTTGCCTGAAGTTTTGTTATTGAGAACCAACATTCTCTGGTCCTATCACTTTCTGAGATCTATTTTAAAAATCTCTGTTTATCAGTGAAGCTGAGAACCTAGCACAGAGCTGTGAAGGATGAGTCGGGAGATGCTGCCCTACTGTGCTCTGCTCATCTCTTTGGACACGTGGCCAGCCTGCAGGTTGTAATTATATTATTTTGTTTATATTTCAGCTCCCATTTGTTGAGGGACTATAAAGTTATGGATCTAAAATGTCACTATACAGGCTATCAGACAACATGTATACACAGAAGATCTGTCCACATTAGACTCATCCTGTTTCTCATGGATTATTTATTCCTGAGAATTTTCATATTGCTTATGACCCCCCATTAACTAGCTCTATCAGGAAGGTAGATGAGGATCAACCTAGCTTCTTCCTTCTGACTAATTACACAGTACCTGATAGGTCAACCCATCTATCCATCCGAGCCATGCACTGAATCTGCTCTTGAATACATCTATGGCTTGCAGGTTTTATGATGTTCCTGCCAGCCTGTTGCGACCTATGATGCCACACTGTCACCACTGTGAAGGTCTCCAGTCCACTTTCCCTCAGAGTCACCCTCCTGAAAGTAGGCAAAAAAGCAAAACAAGAAAGAACACATTTCCTCATTTATAATACCTCAGTAATCCTCAAGGCCATTAGCAAAAACTTCAAGCCTTTTTGCTTAACACTGAGACCTTCTACAACCACTGCCATCCTCTCTCCACTTGCTCACCTGGTCATTCCTTGCTTGGCACTGTGTTGATGGAATGGCCCCCATGGGGGTCTCCATCTCTACTCTGCCTGTCTCTGGCCCATGAGTTCTAAGATCCTACACTTTCCTGACTAGGACACACTAGAGATCACAGCCTCTTCTCTCCAGTCCTCTGGAGAGGTGACTGAAGGAATCCTTACCTCTGCCCTCACAGGTGGAGAACAAGGGTCTCTGTGGGGCTGCCCCCAAATGACCATTGACTGCTTCTCTAGGGCAGAAAGGTGGAAAGTCGAATTTCTCACCTGAAACATGCTAGAGATTTCATATAAGGTCATGAGTCTGAAAACTGAGCATGAGATGCATTGAAAGATGTAATGAACTACTTTCTGAAGAATTCACTTCACATTGATTGCAAAAAATGATTTTTTTTACATTCAAAGAAACTCCTTTAAAAATTAGTTGACTCTTGTGTGCCATTTTTCAGTTTAATGTCCCAAACTTGCTGCTACGTGAACAGAATCCAGACAGTTCAAAGATCTTGATGGAAAAAGACACAGAGACATTCCAACCAGGGGGTTTCTACTGAACTTTTATGATCTATAGTTTCTGGAGTCCTGAAAGTTTATATTCTGTGATTGTAAATGAACATTATCTGGAAATAATTTTGGAAACAAATTTTTCAAAGAAAGTGACAATGTCATAATAGAAAAGTCACTAATTCTTTTTCTCAGAAATTGCTAGTGTGGAGGATGCGAATTTAGCTCAGTGGTTCCTCCACCTATCTTGCAAGTGCAAGGGCCCGTGTTCGATTCCCCAGTTAACCACAAACAATACTGGGTGTGGAGACTCACGCCCAGCCCCAATCAGTATCACATATCACAGTATTGAGCATGGGGGCTCACGCCTGTAATCCCAGCACTTGGGAGGCAGAGGCAGGAGGATTGCTGTGACTTGAGTTCGAGGCTGAGCTCTGGGCCAGCCTGAACTACAAAGTGAGACCCTGTCTCAAAAAAAAAAAAAAGAAATTACTGGTGTGTGTGTCTTGTTTTATACATTCAATTTGGTAATGCACAAATAGTAAAAACCTAATTCTATTTCTAATTTAGCTTCATGAAAGAAACAGCATAGCATTATGGGTTCCAATCCTGGTTCAGCCACTGAGCAGCTGAAAAACTTTGGAGAATATGATCAGCCTCTCTGAGCCCTGGGCCTGCTTTGCCATGTTTGTATAGGAGTTAACTTCACATCTTCAGTTCCCCCAGATTTTCACCTGTGCATTCTGGAGCAGTATCTGGTTCACATTAGTGTTGAATGCATATTCGTGGAATAAATGTAGAAATGATCATATACTGAATTTAGGCTTTAGGGAGAATGTAGGCTTCGCCTTCAAACTTGAGATTCTGTAAATCTGGGTATGTTGAGATTCACTCAGTTCTCAGCCTGAGGGACAATTTCAGATGCTACATTGGAGACTAGAGTGTGGCGAACTGCCACACCTGTGTTCACACCTGTCAACCTCCCAGGGGGCTTGTCACTATTTTCATGGAGGAAAAGAAGATAAACTCTCCCAAGTCATGGCCATACTTTGGTGGAATTAAGCGGGCATGCCTTTGTGCTATGACTATTTCTAAAGGCTCTAGAGGGTCTATTCCTAATTGATTTGCTTTTTGTCCACACTGTCTAGTCTTGGTGAGTGCATCCTTCGGTTAGCTAGACTGCCTAACTTTTATCCTCTGATTCATTTATTATAAGCATCGTGGCCATAGGGAGATCTCACTGACTCCTCTTAGACACAGTCTAGTGTCACATATTGGCCTCCAGAGACTCATGTTTTACCAAATCGTTATTCAAGGTAATGAAGGGTAAAGGCCAATGCCCCATCTTTTTCTCTTTATTTTCCAAGATCTTCCATTCAGGTGGCTCTCTGTGAAGTTCCTCATGGGCAGATGGTGGGGTCTTCTCCCAAGATACCCAAGGATCACTGGACCACTCCATTATCCACTGGCCTGTGGAGCACAGGGTCCATATTAAATAGATTAAAGTTACCAAAATAACATAAAAGGAGAAGAGGCACAAAGTAGTTAAACACATATAAACCAACAGTAGTAGTCAACAGATTCTGTAAGAGATAAAGAAAAAGACATGCAATAGGAGAAACATTAGGCTCCTACAATTTCCAAAATATTTGTAAAGTTTAGCAGCTAGCGTGTGTTCCCAGCCATCTGCTGAGAAACCACAATTTAACTAAAGAAAGTGATAGAAATTCTGATAAGAAAGAAGAATAAAGAAAGACTAGCCAGCCAGACACAGAAATGCATTATCAAATTTAAAAACTACAGAGGTAATAAAAATAAGCACAGAAACCACACAGAAAGTCCCAAACAGGCAAGATAAGGCAGAGGTAAGATATTAACAAATGAAAAGCAGCATTTAGAATAGGGAAAGGTACTAGGTTATGTGCTGGACTATTCAGTGTGAATATACTAAAGCACATTTTCAATAATATATCTAAAATGTGATAAAACAGCACAAACAACAGAGTATTTTTGGTGTTCTTTTCTTGTGAACTATTTGATACACACACATACACACACGTGCACACACACATGTACACATACATGCACACATACCACGTACATTGTAAACATGTAAGGTGATTTCTCCCCCCGTGACCTGCCCACAACCACACGATGTACACAGTGAAGCCAACGTTTGGACTCCGCCCCGTGTTCATCCAGACCCCATCACTGTCCATCACCCTTCTCTGTCCTTCTTGGGAAGCAGGGGCAGATTTTCATTTCCTTGGGCTGATCATGTCGCCATGTTCGGAGGAAGTGCCACTGGAACACCAGGGAGCTCCTGCAGCCCAGCCCAGCCCAGCTCCTTTTCCAAGCATCACGGGTGCTGCCTCTGCACAGCTGGCTGCCAATAATAGAGAGACACGTGTGTCCCCTGTGGCCAGCTGTGCACAGGATGTCAGGATGGTGCTGAGGAAACCAAAGGCCTGAGTTTTAGCTCCTGACCGCCGTCCCTTGTAACAGCATTCATTCTTCCACGATGGCTCCGCACTGTGTGACTGGTTTGGGCTCCACAGTGGGCAGCAGGGCCACCGCTTCCCAGGGGAATGTCCCACAGGGTACAGACAGGAGAGGTCTGGCTCTAAGAGCTGTGCGCTCTTGGGGAGTTCGCGCTCAAGCCTAGCTCTCTTGCTCTGCAGAATTCTCCTCTTCCCCTCTTCCTAGGCAAACCTACTCTTTTTTTTAGCGCTTTCTTTTTTTTAATTCACAGCTTTCTCAGAGCCTTAATCTACACTGACCTCTTCCTCTTATCACTTCAAAAGTAGGATGGTTTTCCTAGTTTCCGATGGTTAGTATTTGGAGGTTATGTTTTCAAACATCCTGTTTTAGACATTTAATGCTTTTTGTCTTGTTTTTATTGTTCTTAGTACTTTAAAAAAATAAATTATAAACTATCTGAAAGAAGAGGTATGTCCTTTCTGGGCAGCATATCCCCTTGCTCAGTGACATGCATACTGCAGTCAACAAAGGGATCCTGGTTTTAAATATTATACATGTTCTTATGTGTTTTAGGGAGATACATATTTCAGTGCCTCATTATGCCTAGCACACAGAGTTTATTTAATATTTTTCCTCTGAGTTAATATTTTTTCAAGTCACTAGATGTTAATTTCATGGTATTTAGGAAGTTACCTTAGAGCCTTCCTAAAGATCAACTATTAAACTTAATGTTTTATTCATATTTTCTGTAATATAAAAGCCATGTGTGAAAAATTTGACTTTAATATAGTATTCATGCATTAAGTCACTATCCAGCTGATTAAGTGTTAGTTTTTGTCTTACTAGGATGGGGGAGGTGGGACAATCAGAATCCATCTCCTTTTAAAAATATGTCTCTCAGCTAATAATTCATCATTTCTCATTCTCATTATGTAAGAATGAGAAATAAAACAAAATATTCCACATTTGCTTGTATCATATCACCTACTGCTCAGCCATAAAATGATGCTAATAGAGCAAACAGCCTCCAAACAGGCCCATTAGCGAGTGGCCGTGGCAGCCTGTCGCCGTGAGAACACTGGCTATAGCACAAGCTCTCTAATGTGTTGAGGAAGTGAGTCAGCATCTCACAGAGGAGCCGTCCCAGGTCTACTTTCCTTGTTGATTTACTGTCAGCTTCTATTTGAATTAGACCTTGGGCTGAATACAAAACAGAACTTAATTCATCCCCTAATGATCATTGCAAGTGTCTCTGGCAGCCTGTTTGCTGCTTAGGGCGAGAGAAGGAGGAGGAAATAGAAAAATCTCAGTAGGCACGCCAGCACATACACACACATGCATGCACTCACACGTGCCTGCCTGGAGATTCCAGGGTCTAAGGAGTTAGTTTAGAGACGATAAACTACACTAGGGTGGAATGACGCAGGGAGAAGGAAGAGGACATTGGCAGAAGTCTTTTCATTCCAAGGTTCTCATCACTGAACGTGCATCCAAAACCCTGGAAATGAACAGCAGCAAATGGTTATAGTAACAAAACCTAAAGGACGGATACATCCAATTGGAGTACACGGCAGACAAACAAGATGGCTGAAATCATGGAGCATGATGGCTGAAACCTAAAGTCTCTGCCACAATCTAAATGCTTGTGTCTACCTTTTCTCCAATCTGCATGTTGAAATCTTCATACCATGGTGAAAGCACAGGGTTGGGGGTGAGAGGCGATGGACAATGAAAACAGAGTACACAAGTGAAGTTAATGCTCAGGACAATTAAACTGTCAGCTTGACTGGGCCTCTGGGGGCTAGTAAATCATAGTCCTGGAAATGTCTGGGTGGGTCTTGAAAGCATGGCCTCAGGTATTATATCTGGTCTCTGTTCCTTTCTTTCTGATGCTGGTCCCCTGCTCTACTTCCCAACCACCATCAAGTGAGCAATTTTTCTTCACCAGATTCTTCCATCATGATGTTTCTGCTTTCGAGCCAGTTTACAATGGACTGGTTCCCCCGATCCCATGAACCAAATTAAATTTCTCATCCTTTCATTCGTGGATGTCAGGTATTTTGTCATAATGACAGAAAACCTCAACAATATGTAAAACCGGTACTGGGGAAATAGGTTCTCTGGTGCGACTGTTCCTGACCACGTGGTTCACAAGTTTTTGCAACTGGATTATGGGAGGATTTGGGACGAGTTTGGAGATGTGAACCAGAAGAGCATGACAATATTATAAGCAGAAGCTTGTGGGTGATTCTGCTCAAAGCTCCAAACACCAGAGTGCTGATCAAAATGCAGGGAAGGCTCAAAAGTTTTCAAATAGAAACTATTCTGGCAATTGGACTAGATGCCATGGATGTTACATCTGGGCAAAGAACATGTCTCTATTCTGTGTATGTCCTGAGAGTTTGCAAAAGGCTAAGCTTAACGGCTATGGAATAATTGATCTGGTGAAGGAAATGTCGAGGGAGCCCAAAGTTCAGACTGAAGCATGGATGCTGTTGGCTGCTTTTAGAGAGATTTGTAATGAGAATCAGGAGCAAAAATCAAAAAGCATTTTTCCCCTCACCCTATTTTACATTGAGCATTTTCTATTTCACAATATATAACATACAATGCTAGTTGAGATTGTAACGAAAAAGTAAGGAAACAAATTTTGTGTATATGGGGGGCGTGGTTGGGTGGGTAGGGCTATGGGAAAAAATGAGAATTAAGTTGTGTCTTATACTGGTACAAATCCCCATTATGGAGTGCAATCATGATGTGTATATTTAATGTACCAATAAAGATAATTTAAAAAAAAAAGAAAAAAGAAACTATCCCTAATGTTCTGCTAATTTTGATGAATTTTTAGGCAGAATTTAAAATGCTTCTTCTGGCTCTCTCTCCATGGCTATGATAATAACAGAGAAGAAGAATATAACTTTAAAAAGATTCCAACAAAATTTTATAGGACATATTAAAGAGCCAGAACTTAATGGGCCTGAAAATAAATCATTCTCATTCTCTGCTTCTTAGAAATTCTCAAATTAAGAAAGGACTTCAGCGTAAAGATAACATCTAGGATATGGTTCCAAAGTCTTCAGTGAAGACCTTGTAATGACACACAGCATTGCCCAAGAGAGACATTTCATCAGACACTGGCCCTCCAAGGACCTACATTTGCCCCGTAGACCTGCTCAGAAGTCAGACAGCAAAGCTTCTAGGAATGTCATTAAGATGCTGCAGGATGCCTAGCATCGTGTAACATCGCTTCGTGAGAGAACTCTGCAATAGAGATATAAATATGGATGGCAACTAAATTGAAAAGAATGGATGATATTCTCCCTCAGACAGAAAACAAACCTTGTGTAGTAAAAGTTGAAGTACGAAGACATCTTTAAGGAGCTGTGATCCTCGAAATAGAAGGTGAACTTCCAAATTACATTTTAAAACCCTATCCAGATTGAGGTTTGTCGCCACTCTTCATTAAGACACATGTAACTCCTAAAAATAAGCACAATATAAAATTTAGGTTATTTCTCTAAGATTAGCAATAAAAATGCATCAACAATGAAGAAAAAACAGGACACATGTCAGGCATTCTGTGCTGTTTTAAGTGCAATCCTTCCATTCCATGTAGCAGTTATATTCCACCTCTGGTGGTTGACAGGATAAGGGAATATTGTTGTATGATCCACAAATTCTACCTGGAGATAACTCCTTTGAAAACTCAAGGAAAATACCAAGTAAGTCCTCTTTGTTTTCAAGTTGAATTATATCCAAGAACGAGCATGGTGGTGTGCGTCTGTGATGCTGTCTTTTTGTATTTGCGTTGTGTATTTGCTCTCTGCAAACAATATCCTGATTTGATCATGCAGAGAATAGTTACTACCACAACCACCAGGCATGCACCTGGTAGGACTGATGTCCTCCTTTGTTTTCCTTGCTGGACCCCTCACCAGACTGCTGAGCTAACTGGTCCCCTTTCCAGACTGCAGTTGTAGTTTAGAGGTGCTGCATAGTAATAGCATGCCAAGGAGCTCATCTGCATACCCCAAGCTGAAAACTGAGACTTGAGACTTTGTGTCAGGGTGACTCTTTCACATCCTTCTGGACATGTTGGTGAGCAGACCACGAACCAGAGAATGTGTCATTCTGGACTGTTCTGCTTAATATCTCTACTTCTCAAGGGTACCCACCACTGAGGTAAAGCAAAATTAAAGGGACTACAAATAAAGAGGAAGAAACAAATGCAGTTCTTTGGGGCTATCACTGAGCCCCCAGGCAATGTCTTGTCTGCAGCCCTTAACTCAGGCCGACGTCCCATGAATTTGTATTTGCCATGTGCATTAGGCAGTTCAAAAAGGTAGTGTGTCATTTACATCCCAAGCAACAAAGCTTTCCAAAGAACCAGTGTTGTTCCTTCCATTTTGCTAAGAAGTAATTCTGTGTAGGTGAGATACAAATGTATTGCTCACCTGAAAGAAACAGATAATAAAAATATGCAGATAGAATTTTTGTCAGACTACCTCAGGCAAAGCATATATAACCTTAGCAAGCAAGTCAGGAACACCAAATAATTCATTTGTGGAATTAGCTCTGTTACTCTTAAAAAAGTAGAAATAATTTTTTTACAAATAACACGTGCAGTAATTTGAACATCAACACAAAAAAGTTAAACTTTGGGGGCTCCAATTTCCCCTTTCTGTCAGTAGAGAACAATAGAAACAGCTAAGGATGTGTAAAGAAATATAAAAGGTGTTTCCAAACAAAATCTAACTTAAAGATGTCCGTTGAAGTATGATTTTTAAAATATATAGCGACACTTTTGAGGGAGCAGTACTGTAGTCTGTTAGGCAGAGTGTTTCCACCCACCCTGAAACAGAGAGATGAATCGGTTAACACTAAAAACCTGCACAGTGGAGAGATAAATGTAAGTCTGAAAACAGCATCGAAGTCCGTTGCCATCCCAAAGTTCTAATAACTCTCAGTGTCTCTTAGATCAGTGTCACATCCCCATAACTGGAGCTGCAGAAACTTTGTGGTGAGGATTCATTGTCAGCTCCTGAAAATGGTTACTAAGGGGGGCAGTCATCAGTGCCATGGAAGGATGTGGGGACAGATTTTAGTGTGCATTGCACCCTCGTGTTTCTTCTGCAAAAAGGATGTATGTATTGATAAACCAGCAGATAGATTAGTGAGGACTTGAATGAATTCAGTGCTCAACAGAATAAATGAATTCCCCTGATAATTATCCAGTGCACTTAATTGGTTTAAAAAACTCCCTGCAAATTATTACAAGATCATAGTTAAAAGTGATTTTGAAAATAAATATAAAGGTATAAAATAATAAAATGGACAACAAAGACAAAAAATATCATATAGGTTGATCCCGTGAGAAACTTAGTCAAGTTTGAAAAGACTAAGGATTATTCTTCCTTTGGGGGTCTTCACTGACCATCAGGGCTGGGGGAATTTATTTATTTTTTGTTCTGTATTTTAACTTGTTTTCTTCCAAAAACTGCTCCTGAAAAGCCTGTTACAGAAGTAGGAAATTTCTAAGTGTGAATTATACTAAACAATGATGAAGGAAAAACCCTCCCTAGTTCTACCTGTAGTTGTTGTTATGTTATGTAAGTAGAAATTGTAATATGTACGAGATTCTCAATTCTGTATAGCATTGTGCTACCACTGTTGATTATTCATTCACATTAACAAGTAGTTATTTATTTTCTTCGGAAAATGTGCTTTTAAAATATCAAAATCTTGGATTCTTCTCCACATTGTGAATAAATAGAAGTCTGCATACTGTTTTATATGGGACAGGCTATTTGAGGATGGAAAAAAGCACAATTAATCAAATACATATTTTTACTTAGATTCTATTGGAGATTCCATAATATAGTGCAGCATTTATATAAAAGTATTTAATTTTTACTGTACACTAGATAATTTGCTAGATGCTGAGGATGAAGCAATAAATCACATGGTATTTGACTTTAAAAGTTTATAGTCCAGTTGAACAAGACAGACAAAGCATAACAGGAACAAGAATAGATGTTTCCAAGGATCCTAGTGCCAGCAGAAGCTTTTATTAGAAAGGTGCTTCCCAACTGAACCTTAAAAGTCAAGCAGGCATCTCCCAGGAGGACGAGGTGGAGGAGCGCCTGAGGTGTGAAGAGGTCATTCTCTGTGAAGAAGCCAAGTGAAAGCCAAGGATGCATTGCTACACCTGTTCAGTGATACCACACCCCTGAGAAGCCCACCTGAATCTTAGTGACAACTCCAGATCAGGTCTGGGACTCATGAACTTTAGTTCATTACTCCTGCAATTGTTACTGGTTTATAAGTAGTAGGTCTTGAGATACAAATGGAAGGAATGATTTAGAGGCGACATCTAAGACTGAAGAGTCAAGGGGAGAGCTGTGGAGTGATGAGCCAGGCACCACAGAAGTGTGCAGAGGGAGAGTGTGAGGAGCCATCCAGGGTGGCAGAGGGGTCTGATAAAATGAGGCAAAGAGGATTTGGCAATTGGGAAATTCCTGAATTGGAACTGAGTTAGGGAACAGGAGAATTAATGAGAAACTTGAGAAGTGGACTGCTAGAGAGATCTCTCTTGAAAACAAGAGAGACATACATAGGAAGGCAGAGTCAATCTGGGTTCTTTTCTAAAGACTATTTTTCTTGCTTCTCTTTTTGTTACTTGAGAAAGAATGTGGAGTACAAACAGGGAGCTGTGATAATGAAAAGAACAAAGCATTTGAAATGATTTGAAATCAGAAGACATGGAATAAACTCGGGCCCATTCTATTTCACTGTTCACTCTGCACAAACCAGTAAATATCTGAGTCTTGATGCTTACCTAAGAAAACAGGAATAGTAACATCTGTCTGCTCCATTCCTGTGATTATTTAAGTAATGATATATAGTAACATACATGAAAGTAGGTTATAAATCTAATTCGTGAGTGTGTAATTAAATTAGACCTCTGTAAAATAAAAGCAAATCATAGATTATTGATTGGGGATCAAAAGGAAATTGTTAATTTTTGTAACTACAGCATGTGATCACACTACATTGCAATATCTGACCCACCAGCTCTGGGAAAAGATCTGTATAACATAAGGAAGGCAGTGCTATCAATCCAAATTTATCTTTCACTTTCTAAGTATGATAAAGCAGTGTTCCATGAAAGAGATTCTCCATTTTGGCAAAGGCAGAGACTGCAAATAAGTACAATGCAAACTCAATCTGTTCTGTTTATAGTCTCACTGTCATCTCAAGGTTTTTGTGCGGTGCCATATGGGCTGTTTTATTGCTCTGACAGAGTTTGCAAATGTGAATACATAAATGATTTGGGGGGTTCTATAGAATCAAATTAAATGGAATGGAATGTTAAGCAGCCCACACATAGTTTTTTTCACAAAGAAAATAAGGATTTATTAGAGTAAACAAATTCCCAGATTATATTTTACTGAATATACAAAAGTGCTTATATCCACTATATTTTAAATCTGTCACTTATTTAAAATCATGCTTTGTTACTACAATAAATAACAGTTAATGATTCCCAGAGAATTATTTATTTTCAATGTAGCTAGTTGATCTTATTTATTTTATTAAATGTTCATGACAAATATAGCCATGCTGCATTTTTATTCTTTTCTAAAATAAAATTCAGAAACAGACAATAAGGTGAATATTGGCAGGACTAGATAATAGCTCTAGTATCAGTGAGATATTTCAGATAATTAAAAGAATATTTAAAAACAAAATTTAATTCATGTGTGGGAAATGAAAGGATGGGCAGTTCCTGTGAGGTAGAGATTTGGAAAATGTGTTCATCCCAAAGTACATCTGCAAAAAGCCAAAGAACAAACACACAATGGAAAATCACATAAAATGTTTTATTAAATTAAGAAAATAATTCTAGAAAATATGCATAATTGTAATATCATATTGAAGCACATATATATCAACAGAAGGTAATTTAGCAGTGATCTCAGTACTTGATCATTCCAATGCCAGTGAAGGACAAACATGTATAAAGACCTCTTTATTGATCTTCATTCATATATTTTGATATCATAAGACCTTCCCCAGTTTTACTGAAGGATATTTACTATGCACATATCAGAAAATTATCATCATGATGAATTGTTTGTCTTTATAATTATTGTCATATGCAACATCATTATTATTAGAGTACCATTTATTGTAAGGGAATTTTTCAATTTGGAGTGTACATTTAGATGCTTGGTGTAGCATCTAAAAGTTGCTACACCAAGTTGATGGAGCCATCATATTATCTTTCAAAGACTGGAAAGCTGCAGGTGGGGGAGAGGGGTAGATCATGAACCTTGCTCATACCTATAGAAAACCTCGAGTTGGTTTTAAAGATCAAAACCATTTGACCTTGCTTTATCTCTGCTAGATATATTCATGAAAGAAAAGCATCACACCACAGCTACATATGTGCACTTATGTTTATAGCAGCATCGTTTGTAATGGCAAAGTTTTGGAAATAGCCCAAGTGCCCATCAACTGGAGACTGAATAAAGAAGATGGGTGTTTATTTTTTAATAAAATGAGTATTATTCAGCCAGAAAGAATGATAAATTAGAGACATTTATAGCTAAATGAATGCACACTGAGACTATATACATAAGAGAAGTAGGACACACATGTGTAAATACTGAATAGTTTCTCTGGTGTGAGAAAATGAAAGTGTAAATGAGGTCCAGAATGTATAGTAGGTATTGTGCAATAAGAAGAATATCTTTAAAGGGGAAGGGGCCCTGGGGAGCAAAGAAAGGAAAGAAAAAATCTGAATGTAAAAAGGAAAAAAATGGAAAGAAAGCTTACATAGATAAGAGATAGAGGGGCTGCAAGGGAGGACAGGGGAATGGGAAAAATAAGAATCAAGATATACCATGTACAGGAACAAATTCTCAACAATGAATGTGATCATAATGGATATTTAAAGTGTACCAATAAACACAATTTTTTTAAAAAAGATAACATTGCCCTGCAGGCTACAGCTTATAAGTTAAGCCACTTGATACCTGGTGGCAGCTAACCAAATACTATCCTACAAATGATCTCATTTACTTCTCTGAACTATACATAATGAGACAAGGTCTCGCCTTGTAGTTCAGGCTGACCCTGAGCTCAGCCTCAAACTCACATCACAGCAATCCTCCTGCCTCTGCCTCCCGTGTGCTGGGATTACAGGAGTGAGCCACCACTGATTGCTGCTGGGTGTGAGTCTCCACATCCAGTATGGTATGTGGCTACCGAGGATCGAACCCAGGTCCTTGGGCCTGCAAGACAGGAACCATTGAGCTAAATCCCTGTCTCTGAAAATTATATTTTTAACAATGATCCAAAATGCCAAGCTGAAGGTACCCTTTCACTCAGAATTAGCAGTTATCTCCTTTTTAGGCTTGGAGACATCATGGGTCATTTCTTGCCCCAATCTCGCATTCTGAGTGATTCCCAACAAATGAGAGGTTGGAGGAATTCCAGTTCCTCATCTTCAGATCCCAGAAGATTTCTTCCTCAAGAACTTTCATCTGTGAAATCAGTGGAAATGCGTGACCTTAGAGGTCAAACTACACCTCATACGCTGAGGGAGAATCACACAAAGATACAAAACTAGAAGCATCTGAAGCAATGAAATTAATTTAAATCTAGAAGAAAATACAATCAGCAAGTATTATTAGCTTCAAGATGGTGACTTCCTATAACTTTTACATACTATTTTGGCCCTAGAGTCACATAGAAACTCTTTTTAAAACCATAATACTAAAATAGCCTGCAGTTTCATTAGAGTTTGAGGCCAAAGTTCTCAAGATGATTTACAAAGTAATTAAATAAACCTTGGCCAACACTAAGAAAATGTTATAAATGAAACCATAAAAGTTCATTTTACACAAGCCGATTTATTCCCTTTAATGGAATTATTTGAATGATATTTAAAATGTGTATGTTTTCATCCAAAATGTACATAACTCATCTCTGGGAAGTAAATTTATGTCAGAGAGCACCTACAACACCCACTGTCTCGGTGGTGCATGTCCCGATCTTACGCTGTAACCATCTGCCTACCGGGGATTTTTAAATGAGCTTTACAAAACTAAGTCTTTTTTGTAAAAATTAAGTTTAAAGTAGACATTGTTTCTTTAACAATTGAAAATACACCCTAAATTAATCTATTTTTTTTTTAAATCAATGTGGACTAAAATAAGTTAGTCCACATACTAGGCCCCGTCACTTCTGAAACCCACTCTTGCCTTTTGTCTTCTTGTGCGCTGACTACACAGAGGACAGAACCTGCATTGGACAGCATCTCAGTTACTTTCCCTCATTGCTGAGACAGAAATACCCGACAGCCAAAGCTAGAGGAGGAAAGGTTTATTCAGCTGTTTGTAGAGGTGACCGGCTGGCTCCGAGGCATCCGACAGAGGGCAACAGTTCATGGCGGTGGAGGGCAGCAAAAGCAACAAGGGAAGCTTGACAGCGTTTTTCTGGCCCTTTTATCTTCTCAGACCACTGGGATTAGGGCAGTGCTGAACCAATCAGTGGACTGGTTTAGTCCTCACACATCCTTCATCCCAGCATCACACACTCTAGATTCAGCCTTCTCTGAAGACTTCACCTCTGATTGCATGAGGGTTGGGTGGCGGAGGGAGAATATCTAGATACAACAGAGCGATTAAAGGTAATGAATCTCCGAAAGGTAAAGTTTCAATTTATATTGTTGGGTTAACAAAGGTTGTTTATCATGCTGTCCTCCGTAAACATGTAGAAATACTATGGATCAATTTTTTAAAAGTTATTTCTCTCTTCTAATAGTTATTTCTCTCTTACCAGGATATATAATCATGAATGCTTCAAAGGCTTAGGGTCACTGTTAAGAATGAAATCTTCTTTGGCAGTTCATTGATTTTCTCCTGATTTCACATACATGAACACTCAGTCATTAGAAATTAACTTTCTTCTGATCTCTTTGCTTATGTGTTCAGAACCCCGAAAATGTTTACAAGAGTCTTCCTCTCTGGAGGTCCTCCCTATTTGGTGGGGGCCACAAGATGCCTACACAGTGTGTGTTGGGGGGGGGGGTCCAAGGACCAGAGGCACAGAGCTATATGAGTAGGAAAAGAAGAGTCTGAGAGGGATGTGTCCTCAGAGGAAGTTTTGCAGTCAATGTGTACTGTTTCCAAAAGTAAATGGGTATTTTAGAGATAAGGAATTTTTTTTAAAGATTTCAGAGTTAGAAATAGAATGTTAAGACTTGGTGAGTTGAAAGTATTTGCCCTGTCCCTGCAGTGGTGAGTTTGAGGTGCTCTCTGTAGGTGGAGAAGGAAAAGAACGGGGAGGAGTGGTGGGTGGGGTTGGAATGGAGGCTGCATTTGTCATTTTAGGGAAATAATAAAGCATTATTTGGGGTTATTTAAAGAAGGCGGCATCTGACTCACTTTGTATTAGAAAAGTCAGCTTGGGGCAGAATGGGCCAGTGGCTGAAGTCGATCATGCAGGGCATAGAAAGCAAAGCTGAGAAATACCACAGCAAAGAGGTGAGGGAGAGTGTGGCCTGCAGTGTCCCAGGCTTGGAGAATAGGCTTCGGCTAGACTTCTGTGGTCTATCTTCACTCTGTGTTCCTCTTTGAAGTTGTGGATTCCACTTCCCAGAGCTTTTCCTGTTTCTGACTTTTTTCAAGGTGATTAACTTTATACCAATATTTTTATTTAGGACACATTTCCTCCAATTATGCACCTCAATTTTTTCAGAGCAGTGCTTTAAGTGTTTCTTTTTCTTTATTGAGTTTATGGGTACATTTTAGATATACATCATGACCACATTCAACATTGAGAATTTGTATCTGTATGTGATGTATTTTGATTTTTATTTTTTCCCATTCCCCTGCCCTCCCTACAATCCTTCTGCCCCCATACACACAGGCTTTGTTTTCATTTTTTCTTTTTCCTTTCAAATTTTTTCTTTCCTTTCTTTGCCTTCCCCTACCCCCCTTTCCTTTTTCCCTTTGAGTATTTTCTTCCTATTTCACAATATCTAGCATACATTCTCACACCACTAATTTCTCATACTAGAGAAACTATGCAGTATTTGCACACCTGTGCCATATTTATTTCACTTGTGAGTATGGCCTCAAGGTGCATCCACTTAGCTATAAATGTCTCACATAAAATAGAGCTTTAATACCATTTTCCCTGGTTTCGCTCATGATTGAAGAAATTAAGTATCTTGAATACAGTGAAGTTCAAACCTTACTGGGATCTCTTGTTCCAGTGGCAGCAACGCTGCCCTTGACTCACTCGTACAAGGTGGGGGGGTCTGAGTCTTGGTTTGGAGCCCTCAGACCAACTGTGCACCTAAAGAAAGCAGTTAACCTATCTGTGCCTTTATTTCATCTTAAAAATGAGGCTTGTGGATTCTCAAAGAAGTGTGAGGATAAAGTGAACTCTGTTGGAAATCAAGAACTCATCAATAGAAGGTGCTTAATAATAAATTTTAGCTGCTACCACTATTATCCCATTGGGCTGCAGAGAACAGGCTGGCTGCTGAACAGGATTCAAAGGGTAGACATTTAAGAGAGCGTCTGTATGAGGACCATCAGTCTTCTCATTTGTTTTGCAAGAAAACACTCAAATCATAAAAGCCTAATGCAATAGTCATTCCATGTATGGTATGTCCCTTGGCTAAGTAGGTTAGTTATAAAATACACATTGAACTGTACATTCTCAGCACAGCCCCTAACTACACAGAGAGGCCTGGTATTTCCAACCACTCACCACACAATTGTCTACTAGGTTTTTTTTGCTCACAAGAAAGTTGTGTTTAAAATATTTGACTCCTTTTAGATTTCTAAATTTATCTTCTAAGTATTTACATATCAGTAGAGACAGAAATCCTCTTTTTAGATCAATGGAAACAGTTAATAACCTAAATATCCCCTCCATAGGTACCATTGTTCTGGACTTTCCAACAGTGGCTCCTCCATCTACATCTCTGCCCATCCTTTGCTTCTTTGTGCTTCTCTATGCTTACTTAGCTTCCATTTCCACTGCTGAGCCTCTCTTCTTCTATGTTCCTCTCACAGATTTCAATCACTTTCAAGGGTTTAGTTACATTTCATGTTTGTAAGATTTCTAGACACCTTTCTTCAAACATGAGCTCCCCCTCTCCAAAACTCCAGATTTCTCACTCTTAGATTATCATCTTCAAATATTTAGAAGTATCAGCTGTCTAAACAGAAGCTCACGCATTTCTACATAAGATCATAGATTATTTAATGGTCATCTTAGTACTGTGAACACATTCACAGCTGAGAAAAGCC
This sequence comes from Petromus typicus, assembly GCA_004026965.1. Taxonomy (NCBI): domain Eukaryota; kingdom Metazoa; phylum Chordata; class Mammalia; order Rodentia; family Petromuridae; genus Petromus; species Petromus typicus. The sequence goes on along the minus strand of PVIR01001821.1, from coordinate 63,106 downwards.
AGCTGTTCACACTGCATCACGGGCTGCACATTCATGTTTTTCCTGCACGTGTCTTTGCATTTTCCGTCTCTAATCTCTATGTTAAGTGCTCCCATCCTACGTAATCCTAGGACCCAGGGCTCTGTCTTGTCTCTAAATTTATTCACTGTTCTTCCATTTATTTCTCTGTGCTTCCAACCCTTGCATTATATTCACCCTGTACACAGGGGTTGTGCATTATGACTCAACACTGGCTAAATTTGTAACCTCATATGAAATGGAATGAGCATGAAATCAAAATAATCCAGTACAAAGATGAGGTCAATAGTTCAAACACAAAATCTGACACTGACTCAGAAGTATATTTTTATTTCAAAAGTTTTCAGTATAAAATGAATACTTTAACTGCTGAAAGAATGTATATATTCTTTGTCATAAAAATCTATAAAAAGTATATATAATTTCATAGATTTTTAAACATACTAGCATATAACAACTACAATGATAACAATAAAAGATGATGATGGTGATGATGCTGATGATGCTGATGATGCTGAGAACGATGAGATAGAAAAAAGCTTGCTGTAAGGAGACAAGTTTCTAATTATATAAGGTGCCTGTCTCATGAAGTCTGATGAGTCATACTCCATAGTGAATAGTACGACTGATTTATCATATTTGTCAGGTAAACTGTTGGGACTCACCTATCTCACTAATGTAACTTAATTTACATGACTTTCATATGACCACCTAAATATATGCCCATTTCTATTTGGTTTTAATATTACCATTGGCCGAGTGTCAAAATGAAAGTCGCTGCAGTTTTCAGAGAGGTGGCATTGTCCTAAGATGGCCTCCCACAGCTAACCCCATTTGGATGTGGTGTGTGCAGCAGTAGACCCTGAATGTCTGAGCATTTGGAAACAGCTGTGCTTCAAGGAACCGTGAGAATCATGTACCATGCTTGGCTTTCTGGAGCATCTTTTTAATATGCCAACAGTGCAGAACAGTCATGCAGGGGCTTCTGGTGCGTTCTAGACAAGTGTGAGTCCCCTGCTGTTTCCAAAAGTCTCCATGCTGAGCTTCAAGCTGTGGGTGAGGCCCCTGCCCATCTCCAGCTTGGGGCGCAGAGCTGTATTCTAATCCAGGTGAGTCAGCGGAGCTCAGACAGTGACTACAGGAAGGAAGTGTAGCGTTTCACACAGACCACAGAAACATGTTCGCTAATGATGACAGAAACCATTCCTGTTTTCTAGCCTAAAATAGCTTGGGAAGCAGAACAAATTAACATTACAGATCAATACACACCAGTGTAATAAAGCGTTCCCATGAAATAGAAGAGGCAAAATATTAGGAAGTTAATGATTGTGTTGATATCAGACTGTGAAATATGTTCACATATTTATGCACATACATATATCACATATATAAATAAATGTATATCTATATATCCTAAATATATATAATATGTAAACTATGGATATATATTCATATATTATAACTGAGTTAGATAGGTATATAGTCTGTAGATACAAAAATAGATACAGACATAGATAGAGATGTTTCTATAAATTTGTAAAACCTTAACACATATAACTATACAGAATACAAACACCCCCACAGGGAGCCCAGTTATAGCAAGAAATTTATACAATTTAAAGTCAGTCTTTCTATAAGAAAGGTGTTCTACCCTTCAAATTATACCTAGAGAAGGAGAGGGACATGTAAAGTGTTTATATACTGTATCAAATCCCAAATGATTACACTCAGAACTACACAGTTTTAGTGTACTGTACCCATTTTCATTCCAATCTGCCTTCTTTTGCCTTCAAAATGACTTAAAAAATTATCTCACTGATTTTATTCAGTGCAAATCATAAGCAACATCAAATTGTCAATCCCGGTCTGTGTTCTTGTGGGCTGAGTATGGACTGTCCCCAATTCCATCAGAAATCACCCCAATAAAATGGATGTTTCACACCAAGAAAAGCAAGACTTGAAAACTCTTTTTCAAATGCTATAGAGGAAGCCTAGCTCTGGACCACACTGTCATGCAAATCAGCGCTCTTTCAGACACTACTATTCCTGTGCTTTCAGGATCTTGTTGAAATACAGGACAGAACCCAGGGAAGGACTCTTGTGTGAACCTGTGGCTGTGCATGTGGATGAGTCCCTAGGTGATGACAGCCTTACACCGTGGTCTGAAGGTGGTCCTCCCTCTTCTCCCTTCTTCCTCCATCCCCACCACTGCCTGCCAACAGGTCACCACCTGAAGGGTGACAAGTATCCTTTGCTGAGCTGGATTCAGACATTCTTCCATGTTCTCCAATGTTTTTCCACATTCTCTCTAATCAATTTGGTTTGCACTGTCTTCTCTTCAGTCTTCCTGTCTTGTTCTTTGAAAAACTATCTTGCAAAGTCATTTTGGGCAATGAAAATAGCTTCAAATTAATATTTACATGAAAAAATACTGTTGATAAAACAGATTTTCTGTTCATTTAGCCAAAAATTACAAATAATAATGAAGTGTTTGTGTCCAACTTAGACCATAAAGTTTATGTTGTTTTTACTATGAGTGACAGGGAAATATTTCCATAAATATCCAGTGACAGCTATTAGGTGGAAGATGATTGGCATCTTTCACTAAACATAGGACTAGTTCTGGACCCATTTAATGGCAAGTAAGGGAGGTAATTTTGCCACATTTCATCTTTCCCAAGCTTTTACTCATTTCTAGAGTTTTAAGCTTGAAAGATATAAAGGAACTTTCCACATTTTATATTTTTAATATGCTCACAAGGTAGGATCAGGAGGTAAAATGATGACTTGATTCCTTATTTTTTTGATAACTTGAACTGGCTTCATTCTACCTCAGGCAAAATTACAGAAATCAATTCAGAGAGATGATATTGAAGCATGTTTCTGGAAAAAAAAAAAAACACGTTTTGACTCTTTTATTGGCAAAGATTGACCGAATAGTAAAATAAATTTTGTGTAGTCTTTTCAAAAAAAATAGACTGTGACTTGATTAGATTTTCATAATAAAAACTACCTGCCACTCAGGAAAAAAATGAAGTTTGTACTTTTCAAACAAAGAGGTTTATTAGGGGTGAAGCCTTACATCTATAGAGTTTCCAAAGTACAGAACAAGCAAGTCTCATGTTCAATTCACTTCTACGAAGACCCTGGCAAAATAAAATAGCTCTGTTATTTGATGCAATTGTGCTGTGGTAAGAGTTTATTTAACAGATGCTGCCAAAATACAAGCTCGCTAGAAGTCACAGATGTTTCTCTTCGCTCCTTGAATAATTGCACAATGATTATCAATAATGTCAAAATCCAAACGTACCCTCAAGGTGGCTGGTAAGACAGATAACTCTTCTAGTCACTAGCTCAGGGCACAATAAAATAAGCAGTTGTCTGAAATTCAAGCAAAACCAAAAAATTATACCTGCTTCTGTGTTAGTCAGCTTTCCCTGGATGTAATAAAAAGCCTGAGATAAATCATTTAAAGGAGGAAAGATTTACTTTGTTCCCTGTATCGCATGTTTCAGGCTCCTTGGCTTTGTCTGTGGCAAAAGCAGAACCAGCAATATGGAAGGGGGTGGCTGAGAAAAGCTATCCACTTCCTGGTGGCCAGGAAGCAGAGAAAAAAAGGGAAAATTCGGACAGGAAAAGGACCAGGAACTAGATCATCCCTTCCACCTATGCCCCACTGTCCACATCCATCATCTTCTAAAAATCCATCAAATTAAGATCCTATCAGTGGCTTGATTCATTGATGAAGTTAGAGTGATCATGGCACACACATCAGCTGCTATTGAGGCTTCAACATAGGATATTCTAGGGATGCTTGTATCCCAACCATAACCATGATATTTAATGAAGATATGCCTTAGGTTTGGAAGGCTGGCTATAATGATGAAGAAGGCTTAAATTTGAGAGAATTATGTGGGTAACTCTTCAAATATGTGGCCCCTAAGAACTGACTTCCACTAGATGGTCAAAGCCAAGTGAACATAAATTTCAAAACAGTAACTTACATTCTCTTTTCATGTTGATTTCTGTGTACATTTCCTGAGGACTATTGGGTAACTAAAATTTGCAACACCCGTCCTTTTAGAACATATGACCATAATATTAACAACAAGAATTAAAACACATGAACAGTGTTGAAGAAGAATCAGCCTCAGGTGGCAGATGAAATTGCACCTATCGGTTCTATGCGTAAAACTATTATGAGAACAAGAATTACATGAATTCTGAAAAACAGATACATATGGTGCAAATCAGAACCACAATGAGACATCACCAAACACCAGGAAGAATGGCTGCTATAAACAGACAGAAGATGGCAAGCACTGGCAAGGATGTGGAGATAGGGCCCACTGGATTTGGTGGGGGGAATGTAGATTCCAGCCACAGTGTGAACAACTGAATGCAGATTTCTTAAACACTTAGAGCTGGAACTCCCCTGTGGTCCCACCATTGTGGAACAGAGCAGGCAGCTAGGAAATACAATCAGTATGCTGCTAAGAGTTCTGTATCCCCATGGTCACTCTTGACAATGGTGGAGAAAGAGAAACAACCTAAGTGTTCATTAGTAGATGAGTGGATATAGAAAAGTAACACAGATACATAATAGAATATTTATGATTTTCACATATAAATATTAAACAGAGATATCTGAACGAATTCAGCTTCCCAGGATTCTCCTTCTTCCAATGGGAGGGGAGATGACCTAAAGCAGAAGCGATGGTCAGGGTCCTCCAGATCTGCTGAGGTCCAAGAGATCAGAAGCAGAGATCCAAGTGTCATCCTTACCCTCCTGCAAAGATCATATCACCAAACCATTAAATATGAAATGTAATACTATCTTCAGCTTCTAAGCCAGACAAATTAGCTCTATCTCAGTTTGGGCTGCCACTGATCCCATGCCCAGGGATGAGCTCTTAGCCTCGTGGGCATGGCTCTCCTTGTGCCCAGTTAGGCCTTAGTCTTCTCCTGCATTCCCATGTTTTGCACCCTCCTGTGTCTGTCTCTACTGTCTTCTGTTTAGCCCTAAGGGCTTCAGGGAGCAGCCTGGCACGCTTGACACAGGTTCACTCTGATGACTACACACATGTGTTTAGGTTGCTTGGCCCTGTGCTCAGATATTTAGACAAATATTTTTCCAGATGTTTCTGTGAAGGTGTTTCTCTTGGATAAAATTAATATTTAGGTTGATATTCTTTGAATGCAATAGATTAGCACTTAAAATATGTATGGGTCTCAGCCAATCAATTAAAGATTTCAATAGGACACACTCTACTCTGGTGAGCAGGAAGGAATTCTGCCAGCAAAATGATACTGCATGAGTCTTCAGTCAGCCCGACTACCCTCTGAGCCATTCCAAAAGTAAATAGGTAGATAAGTAAGTAGATGATAGATGGATATACAGATAGACAAAGAGATATTCTTTGTTTCTGTTTCTCCAGAGAACCTTGGCTTACACACTCATAATAGATTTCTTTTAATGTTTTGTACTTATTTGAAAAAGTTGCAAAGCTACATGAGATAGATCTCAATTAGTCATAACATAGAATTATCTTTTGAAAATTGATTCAAATTCAGAGCTGTCCTATTATGTCTTGGAGAATGACCTTTGGTGTAGCTGAGCTTTTTAATCCTTTCCAATTCATAACATTATCAAATAAAACTCTATTGATTCCCACATTTCCCCCAGCCCCCTGCTCTGGTTTGACTTTGCCACAGACTTTAACAAGGAAATTCCTGACTCAGATCCATGCCTCAAGAGAGAAAGATAATTCTATGAACCTCCTTGTGAATGTAGATGAACTATTTCTGGGAAGTATTTTTGGCCCTTGCTGAGCAATTCAATTACTTCTTAAGAGAGGGAGGAACTAATGATTCAGCCATAACACCCAAGTTTTCCCTTCCCTGATAGGAACCCGGACAGAAAGCCACTCTCTGAGTGGCTGCCTGCTTTCCTCAATGACCAACTTGTGGAGGAAGCAAAATTCCCAGGCTCTTGCTCTGCCGGTGAAATTAGAACTGTCTCTCTAACATAATAGACTCAATGACAAGTGCCTGTGCTAATTGTTTGACTTTAATTAACTTTAATAAGTGACCTATGTCTTATTTTCTCTGATGTCATACTGAATATTTTAATTTAGGCAAGAAGTACCTCTCAAGAAACAGAAAAAAAGCTTTTACTGAATTTATAATTAAAGCTTCAAGTTTTATTCATAAATTTTATTAATTAGCAAGTCCTTTATTACTTCACTAGTCAATGATCCAAGGGTTATATCAGAAACAGAAAATAAATCATTTTTCTAGTAAAAAAAATTTTGGAAAATATTTGGGTATGGAAAAATTATTTAATTATTGATAGATATTAGAAGCCTATGACCAGTGCATCTGTAACAAAATCTTAACAAGCTACATATAAAACCTCTGTTTAATAACTAGGGACAGAAAAGGCCTTGTCAACCAACAACTAAAATTTTACCTGCTTGTTCTTTACTACTCATATTGTGGGTTATGATTAAAGGTCAGGATGAGAAGTCTTTTTACTTTGTATTTTATATATTTTAGCTCAAAAATAATGTACTGTGATGAAGTAAGTACTTAGCCTATGATGATGGTCTAGATTGAGGGATTTCCTAAAATAATGGGAGGCTGGTAGACAATTTGTTATAGTTTTCCTTTCTTGTATTTGAAAACATACATTAACTGGATTAAAACCCAACCATTATTCTGTTGTAATGATTTTCCACAAGGTGTAGTCATTCTGTCCAATGCTAGGACCAAATGCTGGGCAATCATAAAAGATGAGAGGTTCATTTTGGTTCTTGGCTCCAGAGAATCCAGTCCACTGCTGCCAGCAGCAAAGCAGGAACATCTTCGTGGAAGGGTGTGGGCAGAGGACAGCAGCTTATTTCCTGACAGGGAAGAAACAGAGACAGCAAGATTGCCAGAGAAGAGGGCGAGGGACCAGACACACCCTTCAAGGTCCCCCGCAATCAGCTTCTTCCTCTATTGGCTCCCACGGTCTCTATGGCCTGGTCAACTATGAGTTCATCCAAGGTTTCACTTCCGGCCCCTACTAGGGGTCACCTTTAACCCTACTGCTTTGGAGATCAAGCCATCAAAGCTCAAATCCTGGGCAGACGTTTCATACTTAAATCATAACATATTGTGTATGTAAAAGATTAAGTTATAGAAGAGATAAATACATTCACACAACTGGATAACTAATAACATTAAAATAGATTTTTCCTATTGATTTAACATGTTTCCATCAGGATTTGGCAGGGAATATTTGCCACTAACCCTACATCTCTCTGTGAAATATCTTATCAAGAATAGACACTTCCACATCAAGGCCAGATCTTTGTGGGTAAAATCTTGATGCTGTTAAGTTTACTTCTCCTCCGCCCTTGGAAATTTTCTGTGCCTCTTCTGATCCAAGAAACATGACACCGCCATCTCTCATAACAAAAACAACTAGCCTAAGCTCAGTGCTGAAGCCTCAGAAGTGTAATAACATCCCCTGTGCTCACTCTATTCCCTCGATCCCCTTTTTCCCCCCATGTCACTTTCTGCTCTTCGCTCATCCTTGTATCCTGCCCTCCATTCTGACCTCACAGTTCGGAACAGCTGACTCTGAAGTTCTCTCTGTTGCCCTCAGTCTGCACCGACCATGATTCCTCTTAGCCCTCACTGCCCTGTGGAATATTCCGAAGATTTTCTTGAGCTCCACTCTGCTCATCCAGATTGAAATCATGAGCCCAGCCATATCCGCCTTGTGCTTGCAACTGCTGTGCTCTTGCCAGTGTCCCCAGGAGACCCCTTATGAAAGAGCTCTGCCCGCTGGGACACAAGCAACAGCCAAAAGGAGTTTCAGCTTCTCTCTTAGGAAACTGAGTCATTAACTTGAGCTGCTGCCGCCTTTCTGGAAAATGGGACTTTAGGGTCCCAGGAGATCCTTCTCCTGTGTTTACTCTTCCCACCTCCTGGACCCCATCTGCCTTCCAGCCGAAGCTCACACAGATTCAGGGAGGAATTCAGCGTTTGCTTCACCACTTCAGTAACAAAATATTCATTCACTTCTTTGCATTAAGCTTTTGGCTTGTTTGGAACCCCAGTGAGTCCTCCCGCAACACACAGCCCTGGATTTGATTTCCCTGGGCTTGGCCTTACTTTATAAAACTAAGGAGAAAAATGATACCTCTAGGTATCAAAAAAAGTTTTGCTTGTCAATAACTCATAAAATACAATATCAGTAGAATATAGTTTCTCACCTAGGACAGTGTAAATATTTATAATAAAGAATCCTTATCTTCTATTCAATTGGCTCATTTTAAAGAATGGAAATACAGACTTGGCAGCTGCAATGGCCATGTACAAATTTCTAAAACTGCACGAGGGCATCAGAGTTAACACTGTCTAAGCCAAACTATTTGCAAATGAAGCTTTCATTAAAGACAATATAATTTTATTCCTTCTAGTTAATACAATTATGTGCTTTATTTTACTGTGATCTAAGATTATATTTGATTTTTAACAAATGTCATATAATAATAGTAGGTTGAAAGGCCAACAAAAACACTACAGTTACTTCAGATAGTCCTATACGTGGACTTATTTATTTTCTTTCCCTTTCCTTCATTTAAATAACTATAAGGGTATAATTTTATATTTGTGGGAATGCATCTGATGCTTGGCTTGTTTAGTATTAGTGCATTTGTCTCCAGTTTTTGCTCATGAAATGTACAAGCATATTTGAGTTGCTATTATGTATCATTACAGCTGAATGGTTCAAGTTCGAAGTCCTGTTCCTGATATAGGAGACATTAAACCCCGTGAAGTTCATCGTTCCAACCGGAATTTGCTTTATTTCACCCACATTCCCGCAGAGCCCACTCGCTTCTCCCACACCGGGCTTCTCCCCAGCTTCCCAACAGGATTTTCACAGTTTTCAACCCTGCTTCCACGCTGTCCAAACCGATCTCCCTGAAGTCTAGCTCATGTAGGAGACCGAGCTGAAGATCAAAGTCACATCACCTCGCTACTCTGCTTGCAAATGTCGGATGGCTCCCTGTGGCTCTCAGAGGAAAGCCCAGGAGACTTCCCGCTGCCAGATGGTCCTGCCCGAGCTGCCTTGGTGATTGTCCTCTCGCTTACCCTCCACTGGGCTTCTGTCTGTCCAGTCAGTCTGCCAAACACCAACACCATCCCCAAGCCCCTTGACCCTCGGCTGGCCCTGGCAACACCACCACTCAGCTTTACGGCTCTCTCCCTGGCCACTATGTTTCTTGCTCTCACTCTAGCACCTTCTCCTTGATTTTGCTCTGAAGTCTCCTTCTTAGTGAATCTGATGTTAGCCAGTAAGTGCAGGGTGTTTGAGCGTGATTTTTCAGTTCCTCTTGTCATGAGTTTTTCCTTTGGTGAGAAAAATTTCAATAGTAGATACTTGAATCCATGTGAACACTATTCGAGGGGTCTCCTGGCAGAAAGACACAGCATGGACTTCTGGCCTTATTGCTAAAAGTTGGACAAGGGCCTGAGTTTGAGCCCCAGTACCACCCAAAAAAAAAAAAAGTTGGAAAATCTTTCTCCAATTTCTATCTAGGACGTTTTGAAAATTATTCTGGCATCTCCTCTTTTTAAGGAAAAGAAATAAGAAGTTTAAAATAAAAATAGAATTATAAGATGAGGTTCCTCATTAGAATCAATGGCAAAAGTCATTTTTATTAGCTTGGACAGATACACTTGTATGTAGAGTTAAGTGGGCAAATTTGGCTCAATAATTCACCAGTTACCAAGAGGAATCAGGCATAAGGAAGCTTACTTACTACACTGTTAACAAATATGTTTTATAAATAATGATGATAGTCCTGTTGCTTTAGAACCTCTGTACAGAGATTAACCACAAATCAGTTTCTTCCCACTACACTGGAATTACAAACAGTACAACTAGGTAAGCTTTGCAATTTGACCCTTTTCTACTATTTGATCTAAAACATATCTAAACTCTGAAAACAAATTTGAGGATTTTGCTCCTGTGGGCTAAAATGTGAGGGCTTCCTGTGTCTGCCTGTATGGTTACCAGAATGAAATATGATAGTGCCGTTTTTAGCTTACCATTATCGCTGATGGATGTCATCCCAACACAATTGCTTGTACAGCACACGTCAGGAATAAGTCAGAGTTGTCAGAAATAACACTTCCGCTAGGCAAATCGAGCTCTCTGTTACATTCTGAATGTGCCTCCAATGATTTAAAAATAGAAACAAAATAATGTAAATACAGAACTTTGAAAAAAATACACATATTACTCCTAGTGTTGCTCAGAACAGACTAGAACAAAAGTAGCCACCCTCTTGAGATTGTAACAAAAAAGTAAGGAAACAAATTTTATGTATATGGGGGGGTGGTAGGGTGGGTAAGGCTGTGGGAAAAAATGAGAATTAAGTTGTGTCTTATACTGATACAAATCCCCATTATGGAGTGCAATCATGATGTGTATATTTAATGTACCAATAAAGATTATAAAAAAAAAAAAGTAGCCACCCTCGCTTAATGTCAACATAGCAAAAGGGTCAGAAACCATTTTTTAATTTGTTTTGTTGTTCTGTTATCACTCTGCTTTTTCTCCAAACAGATTTTAATGCATCTTATAACTCACTTTCTAAAGTCCTTCATTCATATAATATAAAAGTTATTTGTCTTTGTCAAGGAACATAGGGAAGCGTCCAGGGTCAAACTGTTTCCTTCCTTTATTTCAGTTACTAATCCTCCTGTGCTGAAAACAAGTCCGTTCACAGATGTAAACAGTAGTATGTATGTGGACAGCAGCATTCAGATTTCAATGTTTCTTTTCCAGGTTTCTCCTATTCTCTTTCCGTTCTGCTGTTCCTAAGAGGAATGCTGTGCATAATTTCCATATCTTTTTTTTAATTTATTGAAATCTTTATTGGTACATTACATATGCGCATCATGATTGCACTCCATTATGGGGAGTTGCACCAGTATAAAACCCAATTTAATTCTCATTTTTTCCCATAGCCCTACCCACCCTACCATCCCCCTAGATATATAAAATTTGTCTCCTTTCTCTTTTGTTATAATCTCTAATTTCCATATCTCCACAGAGCTGTAAGTTAGCACTGATTACCTGGTAAAAATTCTATGACCATCGTGTGGCTGACTAAAAATAATAGACAAATGTATTATTTTTTTCAAACTGTGTTCTGTGAAGCAGCCATGATGATCATAAAGGAAACTGATGTTCTCCTAGATCATCTGCAGCTCTTTACTGAACAGCACCTAAAACACAACATTGTCCTTTCCCAGAACTGAGGAAATCACCCAGACAGAGTTCCTTTCTTCTTCCACATTTTGGGATTTCCATGAGCTCTACGCCCAGGACTGGCTTCCAGTGATCTGTCCAGCCAGACTCTCCCACACAGAGACTCTGTAGGTGGCAGTCTCTCTGCACAGAAAAAGCATTTTTCTCATTTGAAAAACATGACCAACACTCCAGGTTTTAGCCCAGAGTCTGTTTCCTCGGGGCACTGACTATACTGCACACCCCTCAGCCCTGAGACATCTTTCTCATTGTTCTCTATTTCTGCATCCTGCTGATTTCCTTAACAGTGTGTACAGGCTTCGTGCTATTTTATTGGCTGGTTTCTGGCCATCAATCTAAGCACTGATTTCATGTCTGTAAAGCCCATATCTGAATAATGACCTCTGAATCCCCAGGCCTGGAACAAGGAAACTCTCAAAGAAATATGTAATGCATCTTTATATTTTCAGTGTTTTAAATTTATTTTTTTAAAGTGCACAATTTACGGAAAAATATAGCATATGTTCTTTGAATTAAAAACCTATCAAGTTTTTGCCAAATTTGCTTCATTTCTACTCTTTTTTATTTATATAATATTTCATATATTAGTTATATTTATTTGATTGTTTTACAGTACTGGTGATAGAACTCAGGGCTTTCAAACTATGCTATAATGGAAGTCATTTTATTTATTTATTTTTATTTCAAGACAAATTCTCACTAAGTCACTCAGTTCCCCAGGCTGGGCTGGAATTTGTACCTTTCTGCCTCTGCCTCAGTCTCCCTGAATGCTTAGATTATATGCATAGGCTGCTGTCACTAGCTATTCTTATTTTTTTATACTTTTCTTTGTTTCCTTTTGACAAAAACAGTTCCAAGCAAATTGTTGGCACCAAGTCATTTCTGTTTAATTTTCTAAAACACACCTATAGCTATTCAAGTTTCCATGTGATGCTTTTAACTATGAGCTTTTTACTTGTGGAATTAGGGCTACAGCTCAACTGTGTTTACAGAGAGACTGCTTATGTTTCTGGGGGATCAGTGATTGCTAGGGTTGGGAAATTGTTCACAGGTCTTGCGAGAGTATCTGTGATTAGAGATTCAGTCCTTGGCTGGCTTTTAAGGTGTAAAGTGGGTCGTGAGTCCCCTCAGCCTCTGAGGTCATGCCCTTTCTGGAAATTGTCCTGTCTGATTCCCGGTCAAAGAACCAAAGATGTTACATCTGGGGAGCTAGTACCCCTACTCTGTTGTCCAAGCAGGTCTCTGGGATTGTGAACTCAGCCCCAATTAAAAAAAATTTATAGGGGCAAAGCTTAATAGAAGGAAGATATTTTATTTGTAAATAGGAAAAAGGAGGAGGAAGGAAGAAGATAGATAGGAACCAGGGTAAGAAAGAATCAAGGAGGGCTGGTAGGAAAAGGGAAAGAAGAGAAAGAAAAAAATTTTATGGAAAAAAGGAAACAAAGCTTATGTATATGGGGGTGAGGGCTGTAGGGGATGGGGGAATGGGGAAAAAATAAAAATCAAAATGTGTCATGTACAGGTACAAATTCTCAATGTATGATTGGATCATAATGTACATATAAAATGTAACAGTAAAATCAATATTAAAAATGAAAGAATCAGGTAAAGGAGCTCCAAAAATATGTCCTTTGTTCCCAGCCGCTGTCAAGGGGTATAAGTGACATCAGCCCACCACCCAATTTGTCATAACTGGATTGGTTCCCAAGCACCTCTACCTAACATTGTTCTTTCTGGTGGTCCATGTGAAGCTTGTTTTGATCTACCTTTTAAGGCCTTATCTTCGGGATAGGCAGTAGGTTGACAGAAAGATTCCTTATTCATGTCAGCTTAGAGTTCGTTAGGAGGCATGTGGATGTCTATTATTTTCTGTGATGACTCTAGAGTGAATATTACAGTGACTCTAGAGTGAACACACAGGTATATAAATGTGCGCATTAGTGCGTAGGTGTGAGGACACACTGTCTTACTCTTAGCCGTCCACCTTGCTTCCTCTGTATTTTATTGGCACTGAGGGCTGCTATCATTTTGTGCAATTGGCTTTCTCTCTGTGTCCTGCCTGTCAGTTCTTTCTCCGGGCTCTTGGTACAGTTTCAAGGTCACTTGATGCCTTTCTTTATGTGTTTTTTCTCTTTTCTTCCCCTAGGAAGTTTCTCTAGCACAGTTTGTTTTTAACTCTTTCTAGTTAGTGTTAACCAAAAGACCAAATGACGCCTCTATTTTGATTTTTCCCATGTCTACAGACACCTGAGCCTACAGATCAGTCCAGTCTCATCACCACTGGTCTACAATGTGGCCACATTCTTCTCCCTTCAGTCATATGGACTTTCACCTCCAAAACCCTGAGCTCAATAACCTCCAATATTATCAGGTACTCCATTATAGTAATCAAAAGCTAACTGATACAGAACTGTCTCCTTAGAAACACGCATTTCCCTATATAATTGCAATCATTATTGACTGTGATTCTTTGGTACTATACAGTACCTATTATACAATAGGCAGCCCAAAACCCTGGAATAGTTAACATCTAGTTTTCATGGTTATCTCTTAAAACACTTGTACCACTTTACAATTTATGATCTTAAGTATGTATTAAACCAAAGGCCAGACTTTACATTTAATTTATACTGTACATATATTTCTATCTCTGTCTCCATAAAGTTTCTTTAAATTTCAAACAGTGTCCTGCTTTCTGCTTTCCTGCCGTTGGCTGAGCATAGCAGCGGTATCTGTGGTTCTGAGCCAAATCTCACATCCTGGCTCTGGTCTCTCCTGATATAACTTACCAGACTTTCCTACCTGTCACATAGCCCATTCATTGTTATCTCTACAGGATAAGTAGATTCAAATTCTAGTTTCCCAAGGTTATTTCAAACCACACTATCGATCTCCCTGTGTCGAAAGACACAGGGTGATTCATTACCCCCACTCTGATGAGAAGAGAACGAACTCTGGATTCAGATGTTGAATACCTGATTACTCTTTTTTGATTTCTCCAAGAAACTTAATGATTTAATTACTAGTGATTGTTACCAGAATAAACTGCCTCCTTTTTGTTTCAAAGGGAGACAGTTCTAATCCTGTCTTTTCTCACCCATTTGTTAACAGAGATTATTCTGGTTTTGTTCTTACAGTCATTTATGGTCCTTTCCCTTTATTTACCTATTTTGGGGGGTTGGGGGTTACTGTTGCCTAGATATGTTGAGGAGATGATCGATATGTTTTCAGCTCATTTGATTTCTCTTGGTTTTTTGTTTTCCTGTCCATGTCTTGGTTGTCTTTGGATGGTGGGAGAAATTCTGCATAGACTAAGAAAATTCTACGTTGCTGGCGTGGTCACCTTCATGTTACCACCTCACTTTAAGTTTCCAACCATGCCTTTACATGTACATCTCCAGCCTGCCGTTTCTTTTTCCTTTTTTCTCCTTCTAAACATTTCTGGCCCAAGTAGCAATTTAGTTTTCCGTATTAAAGTGGAAGGGCAGAGCTGATTAAGCAAGAAGCAAAGGAAGTTAATTACACAGCTGCATGCCTGAGTTATATAGACTCTTCTTTAAAGCTCAAAAACAAAATAAAAAAAAGCCCTAAAGATTACTTTTCCAGTTTACAAGCTGTCCCAGATGTCATGTTAATTTATGAAGAGACCCAGAACAAGGTCCTGCTCTAACTGTCCCAAGACGCTTCTTGAAGCCAGTTCTCTCTGGCTTTTATTAATTTTTACTGGAAATAGCACCTTGCTCTTCCCCTGGTTGTCCTTGGGACTTAAAATGTCCTCTAAAGTTCCTTGGAACTCAGATGAAGTCTCAGGAGATGTTTTTACCAATCAAATTTGGTCAGAGGAGTTAGATTTTCACTCAGTTGTGCTGGGATTATGACTGGCATCAGGAATTAGCCTTTGGTCTTGTGGCTATTTGTGTCTCTTCTCCTACATCCTGGTCACCTTGGAAGAGAACACAGTGACTCCAGCAGGGATTGTCACCGTCTGGCACTGACTTATGGAGCAGGAGCTCTGCATTTTGAGGTGCTGGACTCTGAGTGATGCTGGACGCTGATGTAGGAGGCCTGAGACTAGAAGTGGTAAAAAGAATGGGAAATTTTGTTTCCATATAAGCTGCCCCCTTCCTAGGAGAGCAGAAACTTCAGGATCTCATTGTCACCACCAGACACATTTCTATGCTGCTGCCCTGTACTCCCATCTAATACAAGCTGGTGCTCTGTGTTTCTGGGCTTGCAAGTGAAAATAAATTTCATCAAATTATATTAAGTGATTCTGCAAACAGAAAAAAATCATCAAACAATAAACTGGTTATCACTTATTTCCTAGTATCCCATTTCATTGTGGTAAACCTTCACACGAGAGAATAGTTGGAAGTCAGGTAGACTTCCTCCTGCAAAGTGTGATTGATAAGATGGATAAAAGACAAATTTCCCGCCAAGGATCTCTTTCTCAGCCTGCGTGGATCTTTCCCTCTTCTAAACTGAAATTCTTATTCTCAGACTCCACTGGTGTCTGCATTTCTTGGGTTACTAATCTGTAGACCGTGAGACACCTTCCCCTTGGGCTCCATAAACTCTGTTCTTAAGTTGTTTGGGGTCAGTGTCCAAATCATACAAAAGGTTCATGTGTGGGCTCATTAAGGACATGGTGTAGCCTTATCAGGTGGCTCTCCAAGAAGGGTATGTGCATGGAGTTGTCATGGTATGTATGTGGGGTGTGTGAATTGTGCGTATAAGTGTAGGCTTAAATTCACACATCACCAAACAAAGAATAATTATTTTAATAAGCTCTAAAACAATTTGTCACTAATTGTTTTGCAATAGTCTTGAACAATATTCAGTAACATTAATGCTATTATGAAACTCTTATATGTACCTTGTAGGAGGAGGCAAATGAATATATGAAGGGTACATGGAACAGGGCTTAGCATACAGAAAATAGACATAATCAAGCACATTTTAAAAACTGAATCTCCCTTCCCATATCTTTAAATGTAATTGATGATAGCAATGTCCATTCACAAGATATTTTATATGAAAAAAACACTTTATTTTCTATTTCACAATATCTAATATATATACTAGAACTCATTTATGTCTATTTAAAAGAAAATATGGTATAGGGTAAATAATGAAGGGGAAAAAGAGTGTGATAGTAATAGAAACAGGAAACAAAGCTTATGTATATAGGGGTGGGGTTGCAGGGTGGGTTGGGGAAAGGGGAAAAATGAGAATCAAGGAAAAAAATGTTTTAAAACACTTTATTGTTCTTGCTCACAGAAAGATCAGGATTCCACCTGAAACAGTGCAAGAGGACAAATTCTATTGCCAAAGAAAACAAGCCAGACTTCTCAGAGAACTGTTTGCTCAAGGTCTGGCTGGAGCAAAAGACTTAACAAGATATGGTGATGCCAAAAATCAAAGACCATCCAGATTCTGCTACGGTCGGACTGTGGCTAAGCATGGAGCAAGGTCTGTGTTACAAAGAACACTGACCAGAATGGAAAGCAACTCATCAAATCTGTCAACGTGCATCACTTCAAAATGAGAATAAAATAACCAAATTAATGATTGTGAAATTTTGCTGATATATCCTGTCCTTATTATTCTGAAAACCACCGAAAGGAGAAGAATCCTGCACTTGTCCTGTCTGGCTTTCAAGGTCACTCACTGGGTCATTTTCTAGGAAAGAATTCCAAGAAGAGAATTCCAGTTTCAAGAAAAATAATGTGACAGTAGACACCACAATTGGATGAGAGATATAAATGAAGAAAATTTGGTCATTGATTGATTATTTCATTGAAACTAGGAGAAGGGTCGGAGATGAGTTTATTTCAGTCTTTATTATAAGAGTCTTTAGTTTTTGTGTCTGTATTTCTATAGTGGAATGTTTAAAATGTCAAAATCATTGACAATGTAAACAGAAAGTCAGAAGGATTTGGAAAGAGAAACTGGATTTTCCTGTGTGGGGTTATGCAACATGATCACTGCCTTCTCTGAGCAGCAGGGACAGCCTCAGAGCAGCAGATGGTGGAGGGACATCAGAGGACTGGAGCTTGAGCTTGTCACATGACAGGAGCTCCTAGCTCCTTGTGAATTGTGCAGGTTAGAGACAAAACAGGGACAGACATCTTCACAGGTTTTGAATGTAATTGTACACCTACAGCCTTTTGAGAAACTGATTTAAATTTTCAGTTTGGGTTTTAGAATGTGTTTCTGTTGGTATAGTGGAAATGGGAATAAGAAGTTAAAATACTGCTGACACAATAATCAGTATAATTGATGAAGATAATTCCAGACAACAGAATAGGCATGAATAAAGTAATGTGGGTCTGTGGAGAGACAGGGAGATGAGAAGAACGGAGGTTGGAAGATCATATTGGCTTGGTGGACCTAGGGGATATGATTCTTTACAGTTTTTGGAACTAGAATTACTGAGATTTTCTTTTGATGAATTTAACCATGTGAGTGTGTGTGTGTGTGTGTGTGTGTGTGTGTGTGTGTGTACGTACATACACGTGTGTTCGTATGGTGTTTATTTTTTTAGTAACCCTCCTCACCTACTGTTATACTGAAAATAGCTGGAGAAAGAGGTCAGTTCCACGCTTGCTTTTGCTCAAGGCTACATGCAGCAAATTACTTCTTCCTCCAATTCAGAAGAGAAATAAATCAATTACCCTGCTGAAGAGTGGCTGTTTGGGTGACTTTTACTCAGGTCATTCTAAAGAGATGTCTGAAATCCCTACAAAAAAGTTAAGAATGAGATAAGCACTAATTTACAATCTCCTTCATCCCTGTAATGTGTACTTGATAGAGGACAATTTTTATCACCAAGATTTTCAGAGAAAAACTGATACTTTAGTATTTTTGTGAATGATAGTATTATGCAGCATTTTCTAAGATGAAGACCATTTCCAGAGAAAGCCTGAGACTAAACCTAGCGAGTAGCATTAAAGAAACAGTAATCTTCATGTGATCCCCATGATATGCTCTTTGCACCCTATATCTCCCAGATGCCCCCCACCCAGTTCATTAAAGGTACTATATCTGTTAGGTGAGAAGCCGGAATAGGCACATCAGCCAAATAATGGACAGCAATACTTTTTATTAATCCAGTAGCCTAACTACCTGCTAGTGATTGTTAAGTATCCATGGGGGAAAAGCAAGCAGTTAAGTTAGTTCACACATAGGGAAAGAAAACTAGAGCAAAGAAACAAAGGGGAGTGAAGAAACAAATTAAATACACAAGACATGCTGTGGCAGGAGAAATAATCAGGTTTGAGCAGGAGGTTGGGTGAAAAGCTTACTGTACAGAGTTGATTCAAAGGTGTACAGGAAAATTTCAGGAATGCTATAATAATCTGTGATGCCTGGTTTTGACTTTTGGACAAGCTAAGGAAAGCGGATGTACGGTGTGATATCTAAAGTTAGAAGCTTCTCCAGAGACTGCCCTGGCCATTGTGTTGGGATGCTGTTCACCTACCCTAATGCTTGACTGACTATAAGAACATAAAACACTCCACCAGGGACTGGGCCTTGATTGCTCCGTAAACTGGGATGTATTACACGCGCTCCCGGTGCCTCGACCTGGCGATACTGTGGGTCTGCGTGAACATGACATTTTCCCAGATCTCAGGTGGTGGGCCAGATGCTCTCTCCTGTTCTGCAGATAATATTTTAAATGGCATTCTTCCGTGCATATTTCCTATAAAGTCTCACATGTACTTTGGGGAAAAAAAAGGAACTCGAAATTCTGCAAGGTGCATTCTGGGAAGAAATCATGGAACAAGAATAGAAAGGAAATCAGGAGAAAGGGTCCAGAGGGGCTCAGAAGACTGCCCTGGGGTAGCTCCCACAGCAGATGCATGGCGTGGCTGTTCAGCCAGGGTGAAGCTCCACAAGCGCTCAGGGCCGTCAAGGAGTCAAGGAGCATCAGTGGGAAGTCCCCACTAACCCCTCCCACCTTAATGGGTTTCTTCTTAATTCTGTCCTACAAAACGATAATTCACCAAGTCCTCGTATGACACCAGTATGTGCCTTATGATTGCTCCACAAAAGAACATGTATTTAAACATTTTGCAAAAACCAGATGAAAAACAAGGATTCTACAAGCCAAGGTCAATGAAAAATTCATATGCTGCCTTTCCTGACTTGTCATTCTTTTTCTTCTCCTCCACTCAAAACAAGAGTTGTGAAAAATACTCATTTGTCTCTTAAAGCCAATTAAGTAGACATATCATGTACACCCACAAGCAGTGGGAATTTTGGTTTGAGGAATTCTTGTGATTCTGTATCTAGATTTTGTTCTACAATAATGTGTCATGTTTCTGTGTCCAAGAAAAGAAAGAAGTTAAATCTTTTCAAACTTCTTCTGACTTACAAAGGCCAACAACCTGCCGTGAAAGTCAGTCCTAATGCCATCTGATTAATGTCTGACGAGAAGGGAGCAGGTATTTCAGGAGGACCCACCCTTCAGTGCTGTCTGCTATTCCACTCTATGCTGCACTGCTCATGATCGGACACTGTCCAGCACTACTTAGAGACATGACCTTTTTCACACTTTCAGTGAAATCAAAATCAAGCCTGTCATTTCAAAATGACCAATCGCATGAAAGCAGGAGGCTTAAGTGCACAGCTCTCACATGGGGATAATGCCAGAGTACTGCATTCCACCTCAGAGCCCAGAGGACTTCGAGCATGGCTTCCTTTACCCACCACAGGGATGAGAGACGGTATAGAGTAGCCATGAGGTCTCCTCCATGACTGGGAGTCATTTCCTGTTCAGGAAGGATCATGGGGTTTTCTACAACTCAAGGATGCTGAGACACGAGCTCCCCCTGGATGCTCTCCTACTTCACACAGGGCCCCTGTTTTCAGGAGAGGGATCTGCCACTCCGAAGCTCCTAGACCAAAAGATAAGCCTCCCTGCCAGGAGCAGTGTTGACAAATGAGGACTATGGCATTCATCAAACCAGTGTGAGATGGAGTGGGAAGATGGCAGAGGCCAGACGCAGATAGATAGAATGTGTCTGCCTCAAACTTCCCCCAGCGACTCTCTGAACTAATCCTGAGGAATATCAATCCTAGCAAAGCCCTTCCTAATGCTAACCACCGAGTAAAGAGGCCAATAGTGTTTTAACGCTAAGACCATTTTGTGTCTTTTGTGTCCTTAGCCTTTGATTGCAGCACAGAAATCACCCCTGCAGTTCTTTTTATGAAAGAAAAGATCAGGACTGAGCAGTGTCCCACGTTGAAAGTCACTCTTGAAAGCTTAAATAGGCACTTTCCTCAATATTTACATAACCCATGTAAGTGTATGATTATTAACAAGTAGAGAAACTGGAGGGCAGAGTTGGTGAGCACCTGAAACATATAAAGGAGTATTTGTAATAGAAGTAGGCACCAATTTACCCTTTCACTTTGAACAAGCTGTGATCATTAAATAAGCGTGAAGTTTAGTGTTTAAACCAAATAATTATCTTGAAGTTAATTGGCTTGACCTTGTACACAGCTCAACTTTAAAATAATTTGGGGCCTTAGCAAATGGATTTGCAGTAACAGCTTTTGCACCTCCAGCCAGATATGCAGCATCTTCTCTTTTAGTCTGGCCTCTTTTTCTACAACTGTCTCCATTCCTTATAGCAAGTATACAAACAGGCAAAGCCCAGGCCACAGAGTGACTCTGAACTCTAACCTCAAACTTTCACCAGCCAGTATGAAAAATAAGCCACAGTTTGAAGAGACCACCTCAGAAAGCCAAGTCATGACCTGTAGTGGTTGGTTCCACATGGTACCTGACAGTTTTAGCCAAGCATAGTGGCACATACCTATTGTCCCAGGCACTCGAGAGGCTGAGGAAACAGGCCTGCTTGAGCTCATGAGTTGAGATCAACCTGAGCAATGCAGTGAGATTCTGTCTTAGAAAACAACATCAGCTGGATGCAGTGGATCATGCTTGTAATTCCAGCACTTGGGAGGCTGAGTTTAGGACCAGCTTGAACTACAAAGTGAGACACTGTCTCAAAAAACTAAAAATAAAACAAAACTGTTGTCTATCTGATGTTCCGTGAGGTAGAACTCAGACCAGGAAGGCAAGGTGCAGAGTCACCACTCAGACTCCAGGAAAGTTTCAGGAATGCTGCCACTTTTATTGAGCCAAGTAAAGACTTATATAGAGTATGGGTGGGGAAGGGGTGGTGCATAAGCAAGAGGCAGTGTCCTCTACTTACCCTTTGGTGATGGGCTATAGCATAGGTGTCTCTTTATAGGTTGCAACTATGGAAGAGGGCAGAATCTATGTCAATCAGGAGGCTGTGGATCGGTCCCATGGGTTGGCGGGCAAGGCCTCAACAAACGGAGGTGAGTATGTTCTAACCTCTAAGGGCTCAGGCTGGAAGGGAAAGTGCCTCTACAACCATCTGGCTATGAAATGTTCATGCGGCACAATTGTCCTAACCACACTTGAACTTCTCCAATGCAAAACAACAGCAAAAAAGCCCAACAACAACAACAACAACAACAACGAATAACAAAATCTAACCAAACAAAACACCAGATGCATTCTTGCCTCCTCCTCAATTCCAGTTAACCTCAAAACAGAGAAAATCCAAACAGATTGCAGGAACCCATTGTACAGAGCTTCCACTCTGGACAGGAGGCCTCCAGCCTTCCTGTGCCACCAGCTTCCCAATGGGGAACACTTGGTGCTGTCCTTTGCAATGCCCACGGTGTGATCAGACTCATCCAGTGCTCCTCATTTTTCTATGATGCTTAACTCTATTTACTTAGAACGGAGAATGCTGTTCCCAAAGGGCTCAGAAACAAACCAGCAGGTAGCAGCCCTTAAATAACAGTGATTATATTTGAAGAAATAAAACAGAACATCGTAAAGGATCTGGTGACAATAATCAGGAGCTACTCATGAGAGGAGAGCAAGCCCTGTGCTGTGCACCTGCCACCTCTGTGTCCTGCTCCATGCAACCCCATGGATGGTTCCAAAGAGAGACATCACAGGTGAGGGAACAGAGGCACAGAGAGGTCAGTAGTCCTGTCCAAAGCTGGTGCCAGCAGACAGATTTCACACTTATATCTTTGGCCCTGTCCCCCAGACTGCATGGTGGTCCAGCTCTGAACACCATGTTCCCCTTCTTCACAGGCCCCTCCTGTAGTAGATGCTCATGGTCAATGCTTCTTGTACCCTTCACTCCGTACCGTGCCTGCAGAGAGGCTGATGAGAGCATCTTGGACAAGAATGGTAGATGATGCACTGCAGCCCTGCAATGCAATCGCCTGAACTGCAGCAAGTTCAGTGACCATGATCTTCTTTTCCTCCCTATCGCTGAGTCTGCTGGTCTCTGGTGGTAGCCCCCTAAGGTATAAATCCCTCTCCCAGCCCTGGCCATAGAAGTCCCAATCCAGAAAGTTCTGTAGCAGGTGCAGAGGGAGAGCAATAGGAGAAGGATTAAGAAACCAGGATTCTGATCCCTTGAAAAGAGATGGGCAGAGCCAGAGTTGTAAAGCTTCGTGGGTGACTGCATCGTGCATTTCAGTTCCAGACCTCTGTACTACATAAAAGTGTACTGACTTTCTCACTACTAGCACTTTAGGACAATTAACTCTTTGTCGGTAGGGGTGCTGTCTTATACACAGTGGGAGTTTTAGCAGTATCTACCTGAAATCTCACCTGAGCTCCTTCTAGTGTCATCATCTCACTCGAGAATATTCTGTACTTCCCACCTGTCCCAGTTCAGCAGCCAGGATGTCCCTCCGCTAGTGTATGACAGAAGGAGGTACAAAACACAGACTGCCCACTGCACACACGTGCAGAGCATGGAAGTAGCCTGGTGCCCTGGTGGAACACTCTGGATCCCCTGCTAACCAAGAATAATTTTACTAATTAATATTTGTAGCAAGTCTGGTGATAAGCAAGAGTAATTGGGTACCTCTATCAAGTGCAATGGTTTCTCAAAAAAATTTCAATCTCCGTACTGTTATATCTAAATTATAAAAGATGGAATTAAATTATTTTTATTACTTGAATTTCATCAATAGAAAATAGGGGGAAATTTTTGTTCTCCTTTGTAATAGAATTGCTTATATAATGCCTTCAAATTTGTCTCATGATAAATTCATAAATAAGGAATACTTACGATGCAGTCCTTCATAGAAAACATTTGTTCAACTGATAAACTACTGAGTTGCAGCCCTCATATGAAGACTGAATACTCTAATAGATGATTATCACTATAAAGATGACTTTAATCACTCACTGGGTTTCCCAGTTGTCTTATTTTAACCATAAACTTTTATTAGTATTTAAAAGGCAGGAAATAAACCTTCATTTTAACAATGCTTACAGTATTTGTAGACCTGATTAACTGGTTACACAGTGCTTTTTATTCAATTTTGATTACATAAATGTGAGTTCCAGGCAGGTGAGCTTTTTCTATGAAAGAGCTAAGAAGCTCTGGAGCGGACTTGATGGCGGAGTTTACTCACCAATCCAGCATGGGAGTTCAGGCTTTGCTCACAAGACTGTGTGACCGGAGCAGAACTGTTAGGTCTTGACGAGTCATATTCACAAAGAAACTAAGACTAAACCTCTTACTAAGTTCTTTGGGTCTGCCCTGACATGTTAACCAAGAAGGGCCTGTAAATCATTGATGTTGCCATCATATACTTAACTTGCAAGCCAGCACTAATAGGCTTAAAGAGGAATTCTGAAGGGAAAATATTATATTACAACAGTGTGGAGCTTTCTGAGTAAATGTTCTCACAGATTAAAATTATTTCTAGGTGAACTTAAGTCAATTACTTTTAATTTTGATAAGTGAAAAAGACATTATGGATAAATTGTTGATTAATATCAGTTCTCTGTAGGAAAAATTATAAATGAAGACTTTCTAACAACAGGTTTATTCACCATGCTTCAGTAGTATAATCAAAACTATTTGTATTAGAAATGCAGTGGAAT
This sequence comes from Petromus typicus, assembly GCA_004026965.1. NCBI lineage: Eukaryota > Metazoa > Chordata > Mammalia > Rodentia > Petromuridae > Petromus > Petromus typicus. The sequence goes on along the minus strand of PVIR01001821.1, from coordinate 38,777 downwards.
CCCAGCTCATGAACTCACTTCTTTCCATGATTCTGGACATAGAAACTCTGCAACCAGAATTGTGGAAATAATTAAATCTGTGAACCAAGGTACCACTTTATAATCATACTAATTGTATCAATCACTTTCTTGTGGCTATGACAAAATACCTGATTCCCCCAGTGCAATGGCTCACATTTTAGAGGATTCAGTCTATGGGTGATTGGATCCAAGGTAGAAATGGAAGGGCAAGTGGTATGGTAGCAAAGAAGCAGAGAGCAAAAGGTGAAACTATAAACAAGACTATACTCTTCAGTGTCCTCCCTTGGTATACAGACCCCTCCTAGCATGCCCTGCTTCTGAAGATTAGCTTTTTGTAGGACAATTTAGATCTAAATGATGACATCCCATTCATGTCCCCCAAAAGGCTCATGTCCATTTCATTATACAAATTGATTTAGGCCATCTGTAAGGATCACTGAAGTTTTACTAGTTCCAGCATTGTTGAAACGTTCAGGTGAGTCTCCACTGAGACGTAAGGCAAACTCTTACCTCGAGTGCCTGTAAAAAATCAAGACAAAAGTTATGTACTTCTAACAAACAATGTCACAAGAAAAATTCAAAGGGACGGATATGAGTTTGCAGAAATGTTAGGTACCCAGAACACAAGAATAATGGTGATGTCAGATGTACAGCATTGAGGGAAATGAGACTGACCACACACAAAAAAGCATGGAAACGTGCTTAATATAGCTCTGACATGGGGATGTAAAACTGATGGGAGGAGGTATTACTCTATTATGAACTCTGGATTAATAGAGACACTAAAACACAACCAAAGCCCCAATATCTGAGAGAAAACTCAGGAACCATAATTGCACAATACATTTCAGGACAGCAGCTTCAACCCAGGATGTGACCAACCTGTTGTTGGAAGAAGGGGGAAGTAATAAAGGATTAGAAAGTGAGTCCTGAAGTACCCTACAAAAATCATCAGAAAACATCAAATCCCGGCAGGTAGAAGAGTAAAAAGCCAAGAGCTGGGTCACCCACAGTTGGAGAGGTTTGCAAAATCCTCTGAAGGAACAGGATGGGGTTCATTCCAGAAGTGATCAAAGAAGCCACAGTCTGAATTCACACACTGATGCAATAAAGCCAGGAGCAGCAGGAAGGCAGGAAGCTGATCTCTGCTCAGCTCTTGCCACCCCTCACCCAGAAAACTCCTCTTTTTAGAACCAACCAAAATGCTACTGGAACAAAGCCTGTGAATCGTAGTTTACCAAGCACCAAACTCAGCCTCACAATGTTGCCCCTGCCTGAGAAAATACATACAAATAAATAATAGGCATGTCCAACTTCTTCCTTTATTTCTCAATGGCTCGCTCTATCTATCTATCTATCTATCTATCCATCATCTATCTCTTACCATAAGAAAAGCATTAGAAAGGAAAAGCATTATTTTCCATTGCTGCCTCTCACACTTCTAAGAACACAGAGATAATGGGATGTGGCTTTTGACGTGGCTGAAACTTTTAATGTGATTCAGCATTTGTTGTTTTGTTTTGTTTTGTTCAAAATAGCAAAAAATTGTGACAGAGATCAATTTCTAAAGCCCTAACTTAAAGATCTTCATTCATTCCTCCTCTGTAAACAATAGTAGCTTCCTGTGTTTGGAAGCATTTTCTTTATCTCTCTGATCCACTTTCCTGCCCAAGGATATGAGTGATTGAGGAGGCTGTAGGCTTTCTCATTTCATAACCAGTAGCCTGGATTGATGGCCACATTAGCTCTATGTGCCTGGGAGGGAAGGAAGAAAGTGATAGCAATGCGCAATTTTAGCCAAGAAGAAACAGCTTATCACTGTATGTATTAGTTTTGTCTTTGTAGCATAAGCACACTAGAAAATGAAGTATTCATATAAAAAGGTGTTAGATCAATCCGTATATCCACATTCTGGCTTCTAGGTAAAGCTGTCCTTTCTTACTTCTTTCTTTCCTTTCTTCTTTCCTTCCTTTTCTCCTTCCTTCTCTTATTTCCATGTTTACCCTTCCTACCTGTCATCCCCCCTTACCTTGGCAGTGGAGCAGGGATATAGAAATGGTCCATTATAAAATTGATATTATTTTTAGATTAAAGGGTTATGGCCATAATTGGACAAAAGGTGTTAATCAAAATTATTGCTCTGAAGACAGAGATTATCAGACACATAGTTTGGGTTTTGTTGTTGTTGTTGTTGTTGTTGTTGTTTTTGTTTTTTTTTTTTGTCTGGTTTTTTTTTTAGGATTTTTGAGACAGGGTCTCGCTTTGTAGTTCAGGCTGGCCCTGAGCTCAGCCTCCAACTCACATCACAGCAATCCTCCTGCCTCTGCCTCCCGAGTGCTGGGATTACAGGCGTGAGCCACCACGCCCAGCACTGTGGTATGTGGTACTGGTTGCTGCTGGGCGTGAGTCTCCACACCGAGTATAGTATGTGGTTTCCGGGAATCGAACCCGTGTCCTTGTGCTTGCAAGACAGGCGCCGGAACCACTGAGCTAAATCCCCAGCCCAAGCCACAGAACTCTTGACCCCCTATCACCGTTCTGTTAGCCACTTGACCTCTGTAGGCCAGTGCACTAAGTTGTCTCCCAAATATTCCATGTCCCACTGACTCACACATACCCATCTTTGTGGTTCTCAAGTGCCACAAGAATATCACACATTGCTGTAGCAAAGACAGCTGTGCTCAGCATAGAGTGCCCAGGATATGGCCTATTCCCTGAAAATATACACTGATTAAGTGATTTCTCTTGAGAGCAGACAAGGGCATGAAAATTTTAAAACAGAAAGCATTTTTACTTTGAGTGAAATTTTTATGTACAAGCTGAATTCTATTTCTATTAACTTTATTGGTTTGCCTGGAGAAGGTGAAATAAAATAAAACAAAGCTTAGTCCTTTACTACCTGTCTTCCTGGCAGGAGAGGGAAGAAAAAAAAATAAAGAAAGAAAATGAAACAAAACTGTATCTGAAATTATTTTAAATCAGATCTCAGCAGCGCTGAATACAAGGTTGTCTTCTCACTTGTGATGGGTCAGCCTTTTCGCTCATCTGTGGTACAGGAATAGCCTTGCTCCTGGAGCCATTGAGAAGACACTGGCAAATTATTATGAGCTGAAAATGACAACTAACGTGCCTGACAAGAAGGAGCCAGCAGGGGTCTGATCAGCAAATCAGTCCAGATATTGCACAGGCCGGAGGAATACTCCAAGCTCTTTAGTAAGATGGCAGAGGTCTGGTCTTGAATATTTCATGTTCCATACGATTTTCTTTGAATTATTTTATGTCCCTCAGATTTAGTTTCCTTACTTGCAAGTAAAATTCAGTGCTTACAATATATCCCTACTTATTTAGAGGTCATTTTAACCATGAAATAAACCATTGTGACAGTGTGCATGAAAATTCTTTCATAAATTGTGAAGTGTTATCAAAGCAAAGGAGATTGTCGCAAAATACTAGGATCAGTGATTTGAGATCCCAGCAATCTGCATTAAATTCGGTCTAGAATGAACTTGTGGTATCATTGGCTAAGTCATCAATATCACCAGACCTTTCTTCTTTATTAAGAAAATTGTTTTCTCAATCTCTACTGTTCATAATATTCTCTCATGATATCTGATGCCGTGGTTTTATATTTAAAATCCAATTGTCCTTGGAATATGACATTTTATGAAGCTAAAAAAAAAATGTCTTTTGAAAATTTCCTTTTAATTAAATCGTCTCCAAATCTCTATTTTATTTTACATCTCTTTTTCAGAAAAGCAGAGCCATTTTATGATTTTTAGCTATGAACACAAAAGAGTCTTGGCTGGGAAAGCCTGATGCTAACTGAGCTGTACACTTGGGCTTTTTAGAAAAAAGATCTGGGTTAGGCTAGGGAGTTAGCTCAGTGGTTCTGGCCCCTGCCTCACAAGCCCATGGTTCAGAGTTTGATCCTTCATCCAAAACAAAACAAACCAAAGACCAGGTCTGTTGATGTAGTTCAGCACCCTGGTTCCTGCCTGGCAAGTGTGAGGTCCTGAGTTCAAACCCTGGTACCCCAAAAAACGACACAAATAAAAAAGATCCGGTGGAAAAGACATCTTTCTCATATAAGTACTTCAGCTACAGCAATTTTAAAGCATCAGCCACAAAAACATGAACATAGGAACAAACTCATCGGAGATGGCACTGCAGACAATGAAAAGATAGAGTGACCGCGACCGTGGGTGAAACATGAACGGCAGAGCACACTCTGAGGTCTCTGCTGCCTCAAGTGTGTCAGGGAACAGTAACTCACAGAGGCAGGGAGATGGTATTTCAAAGAAAATCTTTGATGTCAATATTTCCTTTACAAGTTTAAAAGTGAGTCTAGTAAGTATGGAATTGCTGCCAAAATATTCATGCTTTCAAAACCTAGCATCTAATAACTGCCATAGAAATGATTAGTGGTAATCATGAGTTTGCAGATTCCTAAATATATTAGTTTCTTTACTGTCTTTTTTTATCTTTATTGTTACATTAAATATACACATCATGACTGCACTCCATAATGGGGATTTGTACCAGTATAAGACACAACTTAATTCTCATTTTTTCCCATAGCCCCATCCACCCTACCACCCCCCCATATATATAAAATTTGTTTCCTTACTTTTTTGTTACAATCTCAACATTGTCCCCTTTCACCTTATTTTACATTGAGCATTTTCTATTTCACAATTTACTGTCTTTTTTAAAAAAAGAAATATTGTACCACTGTTTACGAAGTCTACTGCAAAATGCAAAAATTTAAATAGGTATTTAAGGAAATATTTTCAGAACTCTAAACCCATTATCCCATACCTCATTTATCTAAATCTTCTGTGGTCTCTTTTCTGTGAATCTGTGAAGCAAGTGCCCTTTTGAAACTCAGCAGAGAGGCAGCTGCTGTCATTTGAATTGATCCCTCTGTAGAAAAAAAAAAAAAAAAACTGCATAGTTTTGTGACATTGAATTGCTAAGATTTTATGTCTGTGTCCACACTGCCATCATTAAATCTCACACTGCTTTGTAAACCAACAGCCAGACTGGCTGCAGGATGCAATAGGCTGTCCCTTATTCTGGTGTGTGGTCATTGGCTCGCTGGGCCAGGATAACTGAGGATTTCTAGGACTGTGCTCAGAGTTTGTCCTCTCCAGGCCACCTCACACTTCTACCCACCTCTCAGCATAGAGTACCTCAGCTCAGAACCCTGAAGTTCTACCAAATGAAGATGGTCACATCTCAGTCCCTGGAACTCACAGCCAAGGCCTTGCTGAGCACAGCTGTGAACTCCAGGGCCCTAAATGCACTGGCCTTTAACAGAGATGCATTACAGCCTCTCAAAATTCATGTAGTGAAATCCTAACCTTTGGTACCTCACAATGGGATTGTGTTTAGAGATGGGGCCTAAACAATGCATAAGGTGCTTTTCTAAGAAACGAAGGATAGAGAAAAGAAGTAAGCATAGAGACCTGTACCAGGAAAGACCACTGGGAACATTGAGATGACAGCCCTCAAGTCAGAATAAAGAAACCACCCCCCCATACCTTGACCTTGAACTTGGGCCTATAGAGCAACAAGAAAAGTGCATTTCCAAGATTTAAGCCACCCATGCTGTGCTGCTAGGTTATAGCAGTGCAGGTTAAACTACTACGTCCTACAGCGTACTTTTCCAACATCATTGTCCTAAATACTTCTCAAAATTAATACGGAATGCTTCTCTAGTCACTGTCAAATCTGAATAAGAAAAACTAGGAATAAATTTTTAAGTGATGAAAGAGAACCATAATTCTAACCCTACTAATGAGGATTGCAAAGAAAACTACCTGCCAAGACTACCCAACTGGAGGGGGTAAACAGAGATAAAAGAAAAAACATAGATAATTTTGAAGGAGGAGATAGGGGACTCTTACCTCCAGTGGACAAAGACCCCTGAGCACATGGCTTATCTCACCTTTATTCAGCATAGGCCAAGGAACAAGCCATTCAATTAATGGAAAATTCATCTGCCTCTCATTATTTGCAAAAACCCTGGAGAGTATTTCTCTAAACTAGATCTCAGTTATTATTGACTTTTCTCTGGAACTTGCCATGTGCCACCATGCCAACACATTGCCAGAGGAGGGCAGTTTGCTATTGCTTCCTTTATGTCCACAGAGAAGGTATTTTTTTTTTGCTATTCCTACCTTTAAGTCCACAGGTAGACTGTGCCTTGATCTTCATGTCAAGTTTCTTATGGAGGAAGTTACAGAGAGATTTTTTATTGGCCAACTGCCTAGGTTATTTGCAAGTGGTCGTGTTACCGATATCTATGACTTAATTTCATTTTGTGTTCTTTGACTGTTTTTCCAATTAATTGATAAGCAATCAATTAACTCATCTTACATTATTGTATCCATTGCATAATCAGAAATGGCTCCCTACTGAGAGGCATTACATGCTCCACAAATTTGAAAGGAATTCATAATGGCATAATTAACCTTTCACTAGACAAACCTGCTCCCCAAGCAATCTTTCCATCCATATAGTGAGAATTAGGGGCAGTTTCTTTTTTAGTACAAAAACTGTATCTGACAATTGCCAGAGGGTAGTTAAATCTTAATGTGTTAGATATTTAAATTATGCTTTTAAGAATTTAATCTTAGATAAGTATCAAATCAATGGTTTTTATATCGTATGTATGCTAAAAACACACTTTAATCTATCCACCTCACAAATATTTATTGAGTGCCTACCAGGGGCAGGGGCATTAGAGACATATCTGGTCCTCCGTTCATGTTCTCTTCACACATTGGCCATTGCAGGGCTGTGGAGGACCCACCTCCACGCTCATAGTTGCTGGCCAAATTCAGTTTGTCACACACTGGACTTGACAGTCCACATTTTAACTGGGTTTGCATTCTGACTTCACTGAGTCCCTTACCCTTAAGTCTTTCCATCAGGATGGCTTGTTTCATTCATGCATGTGAGCTGAGAAGACCATAGGAAGAAGTTCCAAGACATATTAGTTCTCTGTCTAAAAAGTAGTTGCCGAACCTTTCTTCCTGCTCTGTAGTTTGTCTCTTCACTCTGTTGGTTCCTTCCTCTACTGTGCAAAAGATTTTTAATGTAATGTGACCCTATTAGTTGATTCTTGACACTGTTCCTTGTGCCACTGGGGATCTGTTAAGAAAGTCCTTATTTGCCTATGTCTTTAAATTAAAAAATCATTACAAAGGGTGTAATTTAAATACATGAGACAGAACAGACCCACACATGTACCTCTATGTAGTTTCTATGTGTTTGAATATGATGTACAGTTACTCTTTCAATATTGAAATAAGCAGATTATTACAAAGTAGTAACCTTGATATCCCCAGAAATACAATACCATACAAATAGTCAAAGAACTGTTGAGGATAAAAGAACATAATATTTTATTTGACAACAAAGTAAATAAAACCTGAGCTTTATTTTAAAAAATAAAAGCACAATAGCAATTTTAATTGACAGTAACCACTAAGCGGTAGGAGGATAGTCACCTTCCAGAGTTCATTGTGTAGAAATCTGGAGAAATATTTATTAAAGTCCAAGAACTGAACAAACCAAATGGTGTTGATGCTGTGCCAAACTTGGAGAAGTGAGGAGCAGACAGAGGCCCTGTGGCTCCTACAAGGAAGGTGAGCGGTGAGAGGTAAAACATGAGATAGAGTAGACACATGGGCTGGTTTAGACCGTGGCAATGTGACTGAGGTCAATCAAAGTGGCTATGATAAGCCTTGACGATATTACAGGCCGTGGCCTGATCTAAATCTTTCTGAATGCCGTGTGGGCCCTGCTATGGATAAATAGAATCAAACAGCTCATCTGTATGCCCAGTGCCTAGAAGATGGAGACAATGGTTTACCTCAGGAAGCAGCAGTGAGAAGAGAGGTGGACATAAATCACCAACCACAATGAGTCAGGGCCGTGCTCTGGGATTCCCAGCACCTAGAGCTGTAAAGGATCAATGTCTACTGTCTCTAAGCACCCAGCTTGTGATGTTCTATTACAGTAAACTGATATGGCTAAGACAGGAAGGCACAAAATGGAGCCCAGGTGGTACAGGGAATGAGGAAAGCAGAGTTCATCATTCAAATGTCACTCGGGGCGTGATGGTACACCCCTGTTCAATTATTCATTCACTCATTTATTTATTTATTTTATATCATAAGCATAGAAAATAAAAATTTAAAAATAAATATGAAATGTAATAAAATGCATCAAAGAAAAAAATCAAAAGTAAATACAGATTTTAATTCACAAGAATTCATTGCATGGAGACAATCTAGCCCAATCAGTGGCTTTGCATATTCTCTCTAAGTCTGCTAACTTATAGCCCTGTAATGCGGTGGTATATTTGTTATAGTCCTGAGCCAGTTTTATTCCATACTCCAGATTTTTGCTCTTTAATAACTAAAACTTTGTGGCCCCTACCCATCCAAGGCCACACAAACTATTTCTGATTCTCTTTTCTGATACAAATAAAAAAGCTCTCAAACAAGCTCCATGGCCGGAATCAAGCCCTTGAAGCCATGTTAACTTATATTGTGTAGGAGGCATTCTACCTGGAGTTGAGTATTAAGAACCCTCAGCCTTAACTTTTACGACTCCAACATATCAAATTCTCCTTCTGCGCTTGTTACCGCTGCAGTTTCTCTCATGGCTGCAAACCCCTGATCCATTTACCTGCTGGTCACAGCTTTTCCCTCAGCATCCCATCCCAGTCAGCATTCAATCACAGCACCACCATCGCTATGGCCACTGTGCACCAACGGTGGGCTCTTGTCACCAGTGAGGTGACAAGACAAGACAAAACAAGCACAATGATACTGTGCTCAAACAAGACTCATTTTACAGTTTCTCCTGTGCTTTGAGAGGCTTGGCTTAACTCCCCCAAAAGATGCTGGCATGAATGTAACTCTCCATCTTCAGGAAATCAGGGTGCCAGCCCCTCAGGGCATCATCTCTGAGAGATGTTGTGTCAATATTAGCTTATCAGTGTCACCTGTGGAAGCATCTGAGATTTAATTCCGGTGTGGGAAGGATTTACATTTTGGCTGAATATTACTAGAAACTCATTCACGCTAAGATACTCATATACTATAATTGAATAAGATACTGTGCTCAAACCTAGATAATTCTAAGAAAAAAATTCTAGTTCACTTTTATTTTATTACCTCTGTCAATGCAAAAATTTATGGGAGCTAAGATTTATGAGCAGCTATCTCTCTTTTTAAATAATCAGCCTTTTCTTCGGGATACAAAATGCTATGCAGTACAAAAACTTGTTCTTAGTAAACGTACTGTTGGTAAACATCAACATGTCTAAGGGAATAACAGATGTATGAATTTATATTGCTCTTTACATGCAAATAAATAGATGACTCTCCTCTGACGAAATCTATCAAAGTTTCTGGCAAAGACTTTACTGTTTGCTTTTGTTTTTATCTTCTGCTATATTTTTTATTGTGATACTAGCTTTTCTGTAAATTCATATGCTACATTTTCTTAATTAGAAAAGAATGATTCCGTGGGTTTCAATGAATCAGATACAATTTTCTTTTTCTGGAATAAACACACAAATCTCTGAAATGCCAATACATGAAATATAAAATAAGGTATTCTTTTCAGGATAACTACATTTATTTTCATCAAGTTAGGTTTAAATAGGGACAAGTCAGTAGCTCCTTTCTGTGGGTTTTGAAGCTGCCTGCATTGGTTCTGCCTGGCATTTCTTCTTCTCCATCCTCCTTGTGAGGCACAGGATGATGGTGGAGTTCTGCTTGTGAGCAGTGTTTACATCTCTGTCTTCACCACTGGGTCCTCAGAATCACCCTGCTCTGCAGCTGACTCGATGCTCAGCTTTGCCATTTGAAGGTTCTGGGTAGATGCTGCAGGAGGAAGGAGCCACCTCTCTGTTTGTGGTTTGTGAAGGAATAGTCACACTGACCTACCTGGGAGGAGCATCCCCGTGCACTGCTTCTGTGCCCAGAATCCTCGGCACAAAAGTACGCTCACAAAGTAGGATGAATTTTAAATTAAACTGATTTCAGTAAAGACACACTGCCAGGAACCCATCCCTCTCAGACTATTCCTTTTTGGTTCAGGTATACTTATCCCATTGTTCTTGTCACTATCTGAATCAGTTCTTGAAGTTCTCCTTCTTGAGTGTCTCTATGAGACATGATCAAAAATGTGGTGAAGGTTCCTACTAAGTAACATCCAACAGAAAGAGAGGCTTATAAAAACATTTCCACTTTCTTACCTTATTCATAGGATCTGGTGACTTCTAGCTCTTCCCCAAAGTCAAAATGACTGGGAATGATAAACTTTCAAATCAGTTCAAGACATGGAGGCTCCCAGATAGTGTGACTTAAGACCCTTACAGAAGGACACTCACTGATCTGCTTCACACATCTGGGACAAGGGTGTTCAAAACAAAGGAGTGTATTTTGAAGGGTTATTTCAGTCCATGGTTTTATTTTGTTACTCTTTTTCAATCAATTGTTTTTAAATTTAAACATTCATTGCTTCTTCTTATTTTTAATTGAGTGCATTGGTACATTTCAGGAATACATTGTGATCAGTCATCATTGGGAATTTGTACCTTTACGTGGTCAGTACATCTTGATTTTTTTTCCCATTCTGCTATCCTCCAGCTAATTACACCGTGGAAATATTTCAGTGGTTAGTGTCCAAACTCATTTTCCATGAATATTTTATCAGCACTGGCCATGTTTTTAATCTCAAGCTCTCTAAAGAGAATTTTCTATTTACCACTGAGTTGTCCACAGGATCTGTTCAAGATTTTCCAGCCTCCTTCTGTACTGTACTGCAGTGTGGAATCATATCTGCTCCTGGAAATCTGAATCTTATCCTTGAGATTTCTTTCCTCTTTGCTCCATGCAGTATATATATATTTATACTTTATACTCTTTTATTTCAAAAAATACTACTATGGCAAACAATGCTTTATATGAAGTGTCCACTCTTCAAATGTGATTTCTGTGTCCTGATTGGTTCTTCAGTGAGAATGCGGCAAAAAATAAAGATTTTTTTTTCAAGTCTTCTGCATCATTAAGCAGAACTTTCATAAATGGATCACACCAACCTGGGAAGTTTGTCTCTTAAGCAGTTCTTTTAAAATAATGTCAAAAAGATTCATGAAGCAATGAAAGACAAAGGTTGAATATGTAATTATATAGCTAATAGTCAGAGCAATTACATTCCTAATTGAACCAAAAGCTGATAAAATTGGAACTCTTTCACCTTAGAGTATAACATAAATTGAACACTATCTGGATTTTTAAACAGATGTGTGTGATAGGGGTGATTTTTCCACGTTAGGGAAAATACAACTTCCATGACCATTGACCAGTTAGCATATTGGAAAGGCTGCTTAAAAGGATATCACCTTTATGTCATTTTCTTGACTTTACAATTTATCACATGTGTGGCACTGCAATTAAGCAAATTATCTATTATATACTTAAAGGAAAATAAATCATCTTTTGAAAATGAGTCTTCAAAGAAATTTTATATACATCTTTCTGTATTTTTAAGTGAGAAGCTTCTTGATAGGCAAAAATTATTTTATGTAATCAAGAATATCAAAATTGTATGCATAGATTTTGTATATAAAGTAAAAATATTAATGTAAATAAGAATAGGAAAAAAATCCCTGAAATATACCTTGTAGATTTTCTCAGCAGCTTACATGGCTAAAGTTTGTGGCACTAAGAAATCATTTTGGTAATTTCTGGAAAACACATTTTTCTGCTGTGCAAACTTATAAATTTCTTCTTGTTTCCTAAACTCAGCCACAAACTCAGCAATCCTGTCTCTGCCTCCCAGGTGTTGGGATTACAGCCATGAGCCACCACACCCAGCACTGTGATATGTGGTACTGATTATTGGTGGGTGTGAGTCTCCATGCCCAGCATTGTTGTATGTAATTAGCAGGGATTGAACCCAGCTCTTGTGCTGGCAAGGCAGGCACCGGAACCACTGAGCTAAATCCCTGACCCTCTTCTTGTTTCCTAGAAAAAAAATACCAAGAAGAAGTGAAACCCTAGTTAATTTTTTGTTTGGAAAGAAAAGGGACCTGTGACATTGATTAACTTAAACAGTTACTAATTTAGTCCTGGACTCTTAATAATGAAGTTCTTGGAGCTGAGAATATTTGCTTTACCTCTGTTATGTGCACCTTGGTGTAATTCCCAATCAATACAGTTATCAAATACTATAACTAAAGGCATTCAAACCAGTCCTGTGAAAAGTTACCAACACATCAGTGTTTTTCATAACGGTTCACACACTAAAATCTCCTGGAGGTTTTTAAACTAACCGCAACAGCGACCAGCACTGTAAATGTGTGCTATAATTTTTTATGGATTTTTGGTAGAGTTGATTATCAAGTCATTTTGAAAAGTTCTTCCAGCAATTGCATATTCAGCGTACAGCCCCACTCATGTTGAGTTCTGAGTAAGTGATTTGGGCTGGTGGATTACTACTGCATCTGAACACAAGTTTAAATTCCAGAGGGAGCAGGGTGCACCACTGCAGTATTGCACAGAAATTTCTTTGCAGAGCAACTTTAAAATTTCAATGTTATGCATATGAATTTAAATAAAGGCAGACACAGGTACCCCAGGTTTACTGGGCAGCAAATAACTAGAGACTATCTGATTACTATCTCACCTATGTAAGTTATTATGCAGATTTTTTTCATAATGATGTGGTTTACTGCAAATCCTAAATCTATAGTAGACAAATAAAAGTACCAGCCTCTCAAGTGCTGTCTCTCTCTGGCTTCTCCATTTGAAGTCACATAATGGAGTGCAGTGCATTGCTAGCAGGACACTGTGGAGTTTTTAACACACGATGGGTGGATTGCTCCTGGAAAACATGGGAGTGTATTCACTACAAATCCAAAGAGACAGAAAAAAAGGTGATGTATTGGAATGACCTTGGCCAACTTCCATTAGATTACTTTTCCATGAGTAGCAACTTCAGTAGAATTTTTGGTCTATCTCAACATACACCTGCCCAGCCATCTGGGTGTCAGCTGCTTTGGGAATCTTTCCTGTCATTAGCAATGCAAATGCTTCTCTGAATTCCTAGGAGACACCGGTATTGGGTAATGACAGTGCAAGGGTGAAGGGTCAAGCAGATTGATAGTCAGATGGCTTCGACATAGTCTATTTCTCAGCCAGATGGAGATCAACAAGTCAAAGGTGATGCCTCCTAAATTTTAAGACTTCTGTGATTTTCACATAGTAGACTCTCTGCTGTATTGATACCCAAAGATAATGTTATTTTTAAAAAACTACACATTCATTGAAAAAAATCTATCTTTGAATCATGAAAATAACCTCACTCAAGTCTTTGGTAATATGTAGTGTTATCCACTCTGTGAAATGACTAATGCATATGGGAAGAATGTCATTGGTCACATAATACCAACCTGCATTCACATTACATTGACAAGTCAACTAAAAATAGCAAGTCTTATGTATTTGACTACAGGGGTGTTGCTTTGATAATTACAGAGGTAACAATCTACTTTTACTTGAGCCAAACATTTATTGTATCAAATTATACTAGCTGATAGATTCCAAAGACAATACTGTACATTTGGGGAGATTAATAAAGTCATCAACTGATCTGTCACAAAGTCATTAAAGTAGCCTGCTGAAAAACAGAAAATGTATCAGCATTAGTGTTTCAGACTCTAATGGATAGAGTAAAAAATAAAAAAAAACCTAAGCTACCAGCTTTCAAAAGGGTAGTGAGCCACCATCTTATTCTCAAGTTCTAAGAGATAAAAATTTCTATATTTCATGTATGAATGACATTATGCAGTGTGTCTTTCATTTTGTTTGCGTTTTGGCTTATTTCTGTTAACATAATTATCTCCAGTTCCATCTATATTGTTGTACATGACAGAATTTCATCCTTTTATTTTTTGGCTCAATAGTTCATTGTGTATATGGACTACATTTTCTTTACTCATTCAATTTGGGTTACCAGAGGTTGAAAAAAGCCAGGAGGAGAGAGAGCGAAAATTTGATGACTGGCTACTTAGTTGCAGCTGCATAGGAGCAAGGTCTGGTATGCTGTTATACTGTAGGATACCTATACAAAGCAATAATTTGCTTACCTTTCAAGAAGTCAACAGGAAGGATTTTGTATGTTTTCACCAAACAAAATAATAGACATTTAACTAGATAGGTATTTTAATGGGATTTAAACATTATATTATACACATGTGTATATATATTAAACATGGCATATATTCCAGTATTACGTAAAAATTTTATGTTTTTGTATATTACTTTAAAAATTAAAATAGGAACTAGAATTTGTAACAATCCTCCTATTTTCTGCTTTTAGGGATGGCATTTATAGCTCTAAAATTGTTCGTTAAATAAGTCGCAAAGTGCATGTGGGAGAAGGTAGGCATAAGGATCCAAGGAGGGACCAGAAGCTAAAGCAAGACTTTTGGTTCAGGTGGAGGATGATGAAGCCATGGAGTCTCCTTCACAGCAAGGGAAACTGTGTTCTTCACCAGGAAGAGGGAAAGTAAATAGGTGTGAAGGATGCTGTTGAGAGAAACCGTATTTTAATTAAGACATCAGACAAAGGATAACTATGTGAAAAATAAAACATGCTAGAGGCAAGTTGAGCTCAGAGACGGCGGAGAGAGTGCAGAGGAGAGAATGAGACAGTAACACCAAAGATCTCTCGTAACTCCATAAACACCACAGAACTAGGAAATGAAGATCTCATCGCCACCAGAAGAGGTGAACAGGTGTGAGGTAATGGACCACAGTCACCTCCCGAAGGAAGGAGGTGATAAGTAGACATTTTCCCCAAAATGAATTCTAGGGTGAGTGTGTGTCAATTATTCTGTCTTTTCCGATAAAGAAAGGTCAGCTCTATGGAGGGCGAGCCATCCATTTGATGCAATTTGAGGACATCATGGAATGTCAGGAGTCCAGAGAACAAAAGGCACTTGTCTCATGAGGGAGAGCAGTTACACAAGAGAAGCTGAAGAAAGAGAAGGCGTAGGAATTGCCCAGTGGATTCACTCCATCAGAACCCCCACGTAGTATCTAAGTGAGGTAGACTTGATCCTGAAATCCACATGTATTTTCCAGGTAGCCCTTTCCCTCACAGTCCATGTTGGCTTCCTCCACACTTCACCAGGGCTCACTGGCTTGAGTTATCAAAGTTGAGTTATCTAAGTTCTTATTGCACCCATATGATGCAGAAACTGGAGCACTAAGCACCCCTAAGAATGTTATTACAGAAAGTCAATGGTTTTCTTTTGCTGACAAATATACCACAGTTTTCATAGCCTCATCAAGTCTCTACTTCATAGATATTAAAGCTGGCCTTCCAGGGCACTAGTATGAACTGCAAATAACATTCATAATGTGCCCTCACTGTTTCCTACACATCATGGATATCACATGCAGTACCTTTCTTCTGTCCTCCTGGGTACGGTAAAGACCAAAGGAGAGCTGTGTATGTCAGCCTAGAAAAATGATGAACTCTATTTTCTAAAAATCACAGAAACATTGTCTTGCAAAAGAGTTAAATGGTAGTGCACTTAATAGGGAACACATCCCCACAAAAGTACTTTATTCAATATCTACTCCAAGTAAAAGCAAAAGTCGTTTTTATGTGAAGCTTTCAGTGATACAAATTTCAACAACGTGTCAGATGAAAAGAACAGAGAGAGATGGGATGAAAGCCTAAAATTCATAGTTTCACTGGAGAGATAACTGATGCTTTTTAAATGCTGAGATGTTGGCTATAAAACACATATTTTGCATGAAAATCGCAGAAGCTATGTCAAATTTCCTATAAGTGCTCTGTCTTGTATCATTCTGACTCTAATTGTGATAAATGGCTTGTCTACGGAATATGAAATAGCCCCTCCCATACTAAGGTAACAGAAAGTGATTTTTCTCATACTTCTGTCCTTAAAATAGAGCAGCACCACTTGGCTCAGAATCCATGTATTAATAAGGATTGACCTTGGGGGTGTGAAAACAGAGGGTGGGTTCAGCTGATATCAGTCTGAGCCAGTGTCAGTGTCCCCCCACATGACATCTTTCCTGAGAACAAGGCCAAGACTGTGGTCTATGGGCCACAGTTTTATTTGCCCAACAGAGTATTTTCCAAAAGTTTTAATATCTCATGTAGTCAGTACATTTTCTCTCCGATTTTCAAAGCTCTTTACCACTGCGATTTAAAAGTCAATTTTATTTGTTTGATTTCTCTATGTACTTGAATTTGAGTTATTATACTTATGTAAGATAGGAAATGTCAAAAGATTTTTAGACTTGTCTGTTGGCAATCTAAAGGTTGAAATTGCATTGCTGGTAAGCTATGGGAAGACAGGAAGGCGCTCGGGTTCTGGGAGTGTTACAAATTTGAAAAATACTTGGAGTGTGATTAGAATGGCAGGATGTATCAGAAATTTTTTAAAGCACATAAACACACACATTTCCTTACTAGATTCAAAGAGTTAGGCTTAGGAAGTTCATTGCAACTCTGTTTCTTAGAAAAATGTTGAAATTGACCTAAATTTTCCTCTCTGAAAAGCTAATTATGTGATCAAGCTACACACATTCTTACGAAGATAGAAGGCCTGTGTGTCTGTGCCCGGGAAGTGCTCTCTAACACAAACCAAGTATATCAAAGGAGCTCTTTCCTTCAGAATGAGAGTACTTGTGCGGACAATGAGTGTATTTGAATATGCGTACACAGAACTCATACACAATGAGTGTATTTGAATATGCGTACACAGAACTCATACACAATGAGTGTATTTGAATATGCGTACACAGAACTCATACACAATGAGTGTATTTGAATATGCGTACACAGAACTCATACACAATGAGTGTATTTGAATATGTGTACACAGAACTCATACACAATGAGTGTATTTGAATATGCGTACACAGAAGGTTAAACAGAGAACTGAAATGCTGCCCTCCAAGCTCTTGTCTACAACCTGGTGATCAAAGTGAGGTTAGCCACAGTACTTAAAACCCTTGAAATAGTCATGATCATTTATAGGCTGATTGTGGAAGTATAAGAACTGATGACAATAATTAAGGAATGGAAGAGAAATAACAATATATAATAATCAGCTCCCATCCAAGAACATCTCCTTCACCAGGACACTGTGTCCAATTCCCCACATCACCTTCTGCCTTCCCAGTGAGTTCGCTCTTCCTGTGTGTCTGTCTCACTTCAGCACAAATCTCAGGTGGTGCCAGCTGAATGTCCTGGCAGAGAGAGTGCCCTTTGTATGTTCACATACCCACTAGAGCTCATGTTTTCCAGATGATGCCAGCTGTGGATAAAGACATGACTGAGGCACTCAGGGATCGAGGTGGTGCCTCCTATTAGGGAACCTATTAAATCACCAGGATGAGTCACCCCAGCTAGGAACATTGACCTCATTCATATACAGTGAAAATGCTGGTTTTTTTCATGAAGTAATCCAACTAAGTAGTTTTTTTTACTGCTCCATCCTGCTCTATATTATATTCAGGAAAAGATACTTATTAAATTTTTTGAAATATATATTGTGTTGACGTATATTTTTAAGCCCTGGTAAGGAATTCTGTTCCTCACACTTTTTCTGATCCTCAGCATTTTATTCAGGGTCATGTCTAGTATGTGCCTGTTTCTTTTGTCCAGCTGTTCTATAAATGCAGCTTTGTACTGTAATTATCACATCACATGCCAGCATGGCAGTGGGGCCAGGCACCAAGAAGGGACAATTGGCATCATAAGGCAGGGTTGGCAGTGCCCTACAGAGTGCCAAATCTACCCACTGTTATCACAGCAGAAGGCTAAGGGTCCTAGATGGCTGGCTGGCTGGTTGGTTGGTTGGTTGGTTGGTTTGTCTGTTTGTTTTTGAGACAGGCTCACACTGTGTAGTTTAGGCTGGCCCTTATGCACCCCAACTTACAGTGATCCTCCTGACTCAGCCTCTCAAGTGCTGGGATTATAGGCATGAGCCAGGACACTTGGCATTGTGTTATGTGGTACGGGGGATCAAACTCCTGACCTTATGCTTGCCAGGCAGACACCAGAACCACTGAGCTAAATCTCTGGCCCCAAGGGTCGGTCCTTTATATTCACAGGCACATTGCAAGTCCCAGGATGATTTGCCCATAGTTTATGTGGAATATATTTTGACTCATATTTATTTCTCTGCTAGAATCTCTGTAAACAAAAATTTACTTGTTACTAATATTTCTTTGAGTTAATGGTGGCAGTTTTGAAGACAACTTGTGGTACAGAACTATCTCATCAAACATGAATCACACAATTAGGATCCAAATGTAAAGCTGATGATACAAAAACAATGTGAAAATTCAGTTAGGACAATAAAACAATTCTGCAAAATGAATCACTGTTACCTCTTATAGAAGATAGTATCCAGACATTAACAAGGAGAGTGGAAATTCAAAGATAAAGGTACAGGTAAAAGTTAATATATGTGTAAAGCCTATTTGTGCCAATATTGGAAATGTTCATGTTTTCAAAAGAAAAAAATTATTACTTTGTAGGATTCTCAAATTTACACAACCTAAATTGTTTTGAAAAGTGTACAGTTACAACGTTGGAGAAATATAATGTATCAGAATGGTCTGTTTAGTGTTGATTTGAATTATTATAACAGAGAAAATTCTCTTAGTACTAAAAATGAGGTGAATGAATTTAACCATACTTAATCTGAGAAACACTTTTTTTCTTCAGTGTCAGGGTTCAATAAAAAAACAGAGAGGAAAAATTATTTGGTGAATTTGTAATTAGCATATTCTCTTCTGGATGTTACACCATTTCTTGGTCACTGCAGATTAGTCTTGAATAAAGTCATGCCAGGGATTGTAGTTGAAACTGAATGCTTTGGTGTGAATAATGTTATTTTTCTGTACAAACTTTCTAGTGCATCATGTAGTTAAGGCTCAAATGCATATAATATATTGGGGTGTGACGTTCAGACCCATCCAATTCCTTCAGAATAAAACTGTGCTACAACATAAGGTGATCCTTCATCAGTAATCATGCATTTCTATGTTCTTTATTTTTTTATCTTTATTGGTACATTAAATATACACATCATGATTGCACTCCATAATGGGGATTTGTACCAGTATAAGACACAACTTAATTCTCATTTTTTCCCATAGCCCTATCCACCCTATGTTCTTTATTTTTAAATAATAAAATGCCATTTGGTTTAGTGTTAGATTAAACACAGGGATCTGAAGCATGGGACCCCACCCTGAAATCATTTATCATTGACCACATGAGCAAAGAAGTCTTCTTGGTCTGACCTACGTCTTTCCAGCAACTTTGAAATAATACCCAAAAAAAGTTCCACTGTTCAACTTTTCAAAGTCCAAAGAATTTCAGCCTAAAGACAAACAGTCCTCATTTAATGACTGAGTTCAGTTCCCACAGCTAGATTAATAAGTAAATTGGTCACTAGGTGAGGAATTGCATATAGTATGTAGATTACAATATTCAGAACAAAGAAATGGTCAGGAGACTCCAGTTTGATAGCCTTGTTTTTATTTGAAAGATTCTTACATGCTATACTATATGTATAACAAACCATAGATTGTACTACTGTACTGTTCAGTTAGCAAAATTACAGTACTGTATAAATAAAGTGTACTGTTGAAAAAAAATAACATTGAGAGTCTATATACATGCTGTACAGAACCTTATGAGAAAAAGATGGACCATGGGTCCACGGAGCAAGTTGTGAGTCCAGACAGCATGCCTGAGCATAAAAAGGGAGGTGGTTAAACAAGGAATATTGTAATATCTAAGAGACACTTTTACAGAGATTATTCTCTGGTGGGTTATTTTTTACATATTTTTAATAGGGATGATTTGAGAAGTAAGATTTTTAAGGTCAAATACACTTTAAAAAAAAACAGTTTAAAGAAAGATAAGCAGGATTTTTGCCTTCAGCTTATCAGAGCCCTTAATTTGGTGGCAACTAAATTACCTACTTCTTAGGACATTGTATCCTTATAAAGGTATAGTAGTCCATACAGTTTCCCCATCACATTTGATAACCACGCCTACTTTCAAGAGAATTTTCAACAACTCTTGAGTAAGTACATTCCAAGAAACTCTGACCTAAAAGAATAAAGAACTTTGTTCTTTGTTCTGCATTTTCATAATGTCCAGACTGAAGACAGATTATAAAAGCAAATGATTGCTTTGTTAGTAGTTTAGCATTATGAAGTATTTTACAAATTATTAAGTTTCTCATTTTTTTATTTAAGAAAAGAGAAGGGGCAAGGTCCTTATCTGAAGATTCCAGGGTAAAATTAGTGTTTGTATATTAAACAGTGAATATGATAAAATTTTCAGTATTTCTTTTGAAAAGAAATCATGTCAAGAGTAACCTTATATATCTAGTAAATCTTTTTAGTGCTATTATTTCTTATACTGTCATCTGTGCTACACTGAACAGAGAGCAGTGTCACAGAGAGTTCTTTGACAAAGACAAAAATTATATAACATTTTCACACATTTTGAGGGATTAGAAATATGTGACCCCAATTACATTTGGTCTTAGTATTTAATCTGCACAAATATAATAAATTGTTTTGAACTAAAATTGAAAAGTGTAATGATTTCGCTGCACTCAGGTTAGAATCAACTGATTTCACAGTTGACACATGAAGAAAATTGGTATCTGAGGAAGAAAAACTATATAGTGATGAGACCTAGAAAATACAGAGATTGATCTCATAACTGCCTCCCAGACCACCTGAACTAGGGTAAACCTGCAAAACAGGGGCCAGATGCTCTACAGGTTATTTGTATCTTCCCGTTGGAAAAATCATACACTTCCCATCTGAAAGGAGAAACCACTTATCAGAGAAGGATGATATTCAGGAGCACCTGCTGATTAGGAATTATGCAAACATCATATCTTACATGCTTCACTGGGTGTATTTTTTTCCTCCTTTTCCAAATCACATCTCCAGCAAAGACATTTCTCATGATTTGAAACAGTATAGAATGATCGATTAGCCACTGCATGAGGTTATGTTTCCTGTCATTCATTGAAAAGATCTCAGAAAAAAAAAAAAGCTTTTCTAAGATTTTAATTTTAAAATTTAACAAGTTGAGATAAGGGAATCTACAGTATCTCTCAGACACAGGCATAACTGAGGTTACCTGATTATGAAGCTGCTTTGTTTTCCCTTGTTGCAATTGGCAGTAAAAATGAATAATGTTTTTGTCTGTATGGTGATTGAAACCAGGCCTTTCATGTCCATTTCTATCCCTAGTCTGCTTTTACTTTTATTTTGAGACAGGGTCTCACTAAGTTTCCTATGTTGTGCTGAAATGTGTGATCATCTTGCTTCAGCTCCCACCACGTGGGACTGTAGGTATGCACCCCCAGGCTCAGCTATCCTTTGCTACATTTAATGACTGAATCTTTCAAAGATGATTTTACAACTGAAAGCTTCCCAGAAACTTCTTACTTCCCAGAAACTGGAGTCATTGAACTTGGAAAGACAATCACAGAGTAGTCAGAGCCCTTGAGAAATGACATCCCTTGAGAAATGACAACCTCATCAGGGGACAAAAATGAACGTCACCACTAGATTCATGTTGAATTCGGCCCTTCTTAGGATTTCCCTTACAAATACTTTCAAGAGCCCAAAACTACAAGAGCTTAAAACTACAACCAGATGCTACCATGGCCCAAATCTCTTGTGAGCATTAACCAATAAAAATTCTCTTCTGATTCCTCTATATACTGTGCTTGAAATCAAGACTGCGATCCTGAGGTTCAGGACCCAGGCCGCCAGTGTCCAAGTTTACTGTCTCTTCTGCTGCTTTCCTGGACCCAGGAGACTGAATCCTACAGCACCATGAGCCCCCTCCCCCAAGTTCTGTGGATTCCACATCGCGAGAGAGGGCCAGGCTGATTCTACTGCCGGCACATTTCAGGAGCACATCTTTGGTGCTCCCACTGCAGCCAGGCAGGCCTTGTTTCCTCTCTGCAGCATTCCAGAGAGAGTCCCTGGGTGACACCATGGCCCTCTGCTTCTGGGAGCACATACACCAGGCTGTGAAGGTGACTGGCCCCGCCCTGCAGGTGCTCCTCTTCACTCCCTGTGGTTATTCTGTTAGGAAACCTACCTCTCATCCTTACAGGCTGGCTTTTCTTCTCAAATGCTACCAGGATTGTTGAAACAGTTTTCCTTTTTTTAAAATACAAGTAGGGGAGACCAAAACACACATTCTTAAATGAAAGCGAAGTTGATGCCACATGTAAGTGTTGAGAACAGAGGTAGCTCAAACATCAGAATCAGCCTGATGGTGTAGAGGAGACTCTCAAATACAGCTCAGTCTTCCTTCATCTGCCCCAGACAGGGGGCTTCCCCATCAGTGCTCTCACCTGGATTGGTGAGGCTGTAGGAATTCCCAGCCTACATCTTCACATTAAGTGTCAGTTATACATTCCAATGAGAAGAAAGTTTATTCTGATTGTAACTGCAGGGGTTACTCACTCATTTTGCACCAGTTATTGTGAAAAAGACTCAATTTAAACCCATCAAAACCAGGTGGGATGTGGTGGTTCATACTTATATTCCAATCATTCTGATAGGCTGAGACAGGAGAATCACTTCAAGTCCAGCCTGGGTAACTTTGTGAGTTTTTGAGTGCCTGACTCAAAATACAAAATAAAGGAAGGCTGGGGGCATAGCTCAGTGCAAAGGTCCTGGACTCCATTTCTAGGACCACTAATGATTACACACACACACATACACACACACACACACACACACACACACACACACACACACACACACACACACACAGTAACCCAAAACAAAAGCAATTAAAATCCTAACATCTTCTCCAAAATTTAGTGAGAAGTTCATTTTCACAGAAAGGGCAGAACGATGCTTCCACAGACAGGACCCAGATAGCCGCAGGTCTGGACCAAGCTCAGTCTCAAATATGCCCCATCTTTTGAGATCTTCTGATGGAAAGAAAGCTTGGGAGGTTCTTTACACAAATATTCTTTGGCCATCAGTTCTGGCTTCCTCACTTTCCCTCCAGGGATGGGTTAAGTGTATTTCAGGGCTCTGTCCTGTAGAAATATCAAATGACCGCTTGCTTGTATTCTGCCCGTCTTGAAGAGATTTTCTTTATTTACAGGGTTTGAATTCAGCACTGCTCCAGAGACTGTCCTATTTCCTCTCTACACCTCAACTTCATTTCATAAATGTCTGGGAGAAAATATCCCGTCATTTGAAAGAAATGTGCACTAAATACACACAGATTTGAATATCACAACATTTTTCTCCTTTGGAAATGTGTTCTCCTCTTTGGGAATCTGAAGATCCCGGACTCCCGGGGTCTCTGGGTGATGATGGACTTGTTCAGAGGATTGAGAAGAATATGGGACTGAGAGGTTATCATGGGATTAAAAAAAAAAAAAAACAGTTCAAGTGTTGAGTCAGTCAACTTGACTGAAAATTCTGATTTCTCATTTTCCAACTCAGATTCTTTATCTGCTGAAACCACATTATCCTAAAAGGCAACCAAGAAGACTGAAGAAGGAGAAGCTGAGTGAATGAACACCTGGTGTGGGGTGGATGCTCAGTGTCAAATCCTTTATTTCTTTCGGTCACACATTCAACATTTTTCTTCATCAGTGATTATAAAGGAGTCGAATGACTCCATTAACACCTGCCACTGACCAGTAACAACACAAGATGTCACATGGTCATTAGGTCCCAGTCAAAGTTGCAAAAAAAGAACAGAATGATGTCAAGGAAAAGTTGCCCTGGGTGGAGCTGAATGAAAGGAACTGTTTAAGACTGTGGAAATGCAGGGGAGAGAGTGAATTCGACTCCAGGAAACTCAAGGTGAGCGCTGTCCAGTGCTGAGAGAGTCATCTGAAAGGTAACTGGGGTGTCAGAGGCCTCTGGGTCACAGTGATCAACATATAGCTGGAGAGAGGGTCTCAATTTCCTTTTCAAAAGGGTGGCTCCAGGCTATGGCTGTAAACTAGCAAGACCTGAAAAGTTTTACACCTCAAAAGGACAGTTTGCTGAGGTCAATTTTCTAAATAAAAGTTGGACTAGACTGAGGAAACCTCTTCCTAAGGTTTGATGAGGCCCAAGGGGAGGGCAACTTCAGGATCATTTCTTCTAGTGACAGAGGACCAAACTCTTATGATGTGAACAACGCCAGCTTCCCGCTCCGGTTGCCATCTCAGAGCCCAGAGTCCTGACTCTCCAGCACAGATCTAAGTAGATTCATCAAGAGGCTTCAGGGATATTTTATTAAGTGCTTTCCTCACCCAGGACAGAAGATGAATAGATTTATTTGCCAGGAAGTTAAATTTCATTATGATATCCAATAAAAGGGAATTTATATCTACAATAATTTATTTAGTTATTGATTTCCTTTGAACTTCACACTTTTGTAAAATTCACAGGATGTAATAGTGCCAAAATTCTGAACTGGGATTGTCACTTTTATACTCAGAGATACTACAAAGAAAACCTGGCTTTTTCAAAAAGAAAAAGAAGAAAGGTGAAATCTTTGCTGCCAGAAACAGGCATTATGCCCTCTTCCCTAAGAAAACTTTACAAAGATAAGGAAAGGGTAAGTCAGTGAGGAAGCATCACATCTTCTTGGGGAGCCCGCAGACCAGCTAAGATTGGGCCAGCACTGGCGGTGCCCATCGTGCTAACCTCCTGGAAGAACCTGGTACGAAATCACTCCCTCAGTTCCATGAGAAATTCTGCCTAATTAACATGTTTATAACAGAACTTGCTCTGTATGTTGAAGCTGCCATTTTTTGAAACAATAGAGTTAATAATAGTTTAGCAATACAAAGAAAATGCAGAGCACGAGCAGTAGTTAGTTTATGTTAAGAAGCAAATAATATCCTCAGGAAAAATATGGAATCCATGACTTATAGATGCTATTCAGACTTCAGGAAGGACCACATACTTCTATCTCTCAATAACTATCTGTCTATCTACCCATCTAAGTATCTATCTATCTTATCTATCAAGATAGGGTCTAACTATATAGTTCAGGCTGGCCTTGAACTCCCGAAGATTCTCCTACCTCAGCCTCCCAAGTGCTAGGATTATAGGTATGATTAGAACCACCACATTTGGTTTTGACTTCATTTATTATGCCCTTCCCCTATACATTTACCTGCTTCTCTTTCCATATTACTCTGTCTCTCACATTTCTTCCTTGTAACGATTATCTTATTTTCTCTTAGCATAGTTGTGTTGTATTTGCCATTGAGAAGTAACAATACAATTTTGAGGATGCTACAAAGAGACAGAAATAACTATTACCAAGAAATAAGAGAAATACTATGAAATGCAGAAATATCATACCTAGTATTCTTCCACTGGAACACTGACAGTATTTACCTCAATTATTTAATCCTTTAAGAGATCTTAAATTATTTTTTTTCACAGCTTATTTTTCAATTCCATAAGAGGTAAAAAAAAAAAGTGTTGGTAGCTGTCCCAAAAAATTTAAAGGAGAATGACCTTATGAACCACTTTTATTCTTCTTCCATCTGTGTATGATATTTTGAACAATTGAAAGCAAGGTGTTGAAGAAGTATTTGTACACACGTGTTCATTGGAATTTTATTCACAATAGCCAAGAGGTAGAAGCAAGAATTAAAACATCTGATCCACACATGCCTTTGAATGTCAGCCTCTAAAAGGGACATTTCCAACACAAGGTACAATATGGATGAGTCTTGAGGATATCGTTCAAAGTACAACAAACCAGTCCCCAAAACACAATTCTGTACTGTTCCATTCTCACAAGATATCAGGAGCAGTCAAGTTCATAGTCACTGGAAGTAGCCCAGAGCTTACTAAAGGTTGAAGGAAAGGGGAAATGAGGATTTTTTTGGATGGGTGTAAAGTTTCACTTTGGCAAATGAAAAAGTTCTGGGGATCAGTTGTACCATTTAATTCTACTGAAGTGTACACCTACAGTGGTTAAGATGGTAAATTTTATGTGTATTTTACCACATCACAGCAATCCTCCTGTCTCTGCCTCCCAAGTGCTGAGATTACAGGCATGAGCCACCACACCCAGCACTGTGGTATGTGGTACTGATTGCTGCTGGGCTTGAGTCTCCACACCGAGTGTTGTAGGTGGTTAACCGGGGATCGAACCCGGGCCCTTGAGCTTGCAAGACAGGTGCTGGAACCACCGAGCTAAATCCCCAGCCTTAATTAAGATTACTTTTTTGGCACTTTACTTTCTCAACCAAATTAATCTATAGACTTACAACATCCTTAAGAAATTTGGAGGGGGGTGATGCATCTGAAAGGGAAGAAGGATAAATTATTCTAGGGAATGGACAGCCTTAGGTATCCTTGACTGCGTCCTAGAAGCTGCAGGTCTAGGGCATCTTCCTGTTTGGGACCCCAAACAAAATATCCTTTTATCTTACAGATTCTAGGCTGAGCAGAAGGAAATGGGGAAGGGATAGGAATGGGAAAATACTAGGTCAGACTGGAAAATTTGTTTTCAAGACTCTAATGAGGATGCTTATGAATGGAGGCCTCTGGACCTGAAGAGCAGGAACGTGTAGGAAGATGCTGGTGAAGGAGTCTGAGTCCTCCGTATGCAGCTCCTCTGGGGACCCCACTATGCCAGCTGTGCGGGAGTCTGTGGGCGCAGCTGCTCCCTGGCTTCAGGTAAACCTCAAGGTTGCCTTGGTTGGGCTGAAAATTCACACAAGGGTTTGGAGCCAGGCTGTGTTCCTCGCTCACTAATGTAGCTCCCCACTGTTGATTGTACCTTTGGTCACTTGAGGGAACACATTTGCCAAGTTCTTTTCCACATGCTTTTCTCACCCTTTCCTCATAAGAAGGAAATCACTCTATGCAGCCCATCTGGAGTGGAGGACTTAGGGTGGCCACTTTTTGAGAGCAGTGTTATCTATGTAATTTATCAATTTTTATGAACTCATTTAATTTTTCTCTACACAAAAACATATGTCTGTTGGATCCTATTCTTTTAATTATGCAGTAATATAGATTTTTCTAAAGCAAACTATAATTTCATTTTTCAATTAAAGGCAACTTTACTATATACCACCATTTTTACTTTACTGTTGATATCATATATGATATCCATACATGTATATATTATAAATGTGTAATGTAGAATTTCTTATATGAAAGATTAGCCTGTATTTTTTTTCTTTTTGAAATATGCTCTTCCAATTGTTTTTAATTATAGTTATTTCTGTTTATAATCCTGGAAGAAGAGATTTATCATCTTTCAGGCTGTGTATTATTGCTCTTCCTGACACTTTTGGAAGAAGAGCATGCGTACTAAGTAGCGATTTCAGGTAAGTCAATGAAAAGCATTAGAAGATGATTCACACTCAGGAAAAATAGATAGACTTTGTCATTTTCTGTTACTATTCCTAGAACCTGCATTTCAAAAATATTCTTGAATAGCTCATAATCTAGTTTGTTAATGTTGGCATTTGCTTGAGTTCAGAGATCTTTCCCACAATTTTTCAACTAAACCAAATGTGTCAGCTTAAGCTCTCTTTTATGACATTTTTATAACTATGATAACAATGGTGTAAATAATAAAACCAAACATTTCCATAAAGACACCTATAATTTGAAAACATTTCTCACATCAGCGTCTGACACCTACCAATCCTATGACCATTGATAGTTATTTTATTTTCCCAGGGAGAAAAATGGAGCCTAGAAATAGTAAGAAATCAGTTGATGCTGTACAAATAATGATGAAAAGTGACCATTCCAAATTATATGCATCCTGACTTAAACATTTCCTTTTCCAATCTTTCTTTAGTATGGGGAAAGTATCACAGGCAACCTTTTAAGGAAGATTGAAATCTTTTTCCAACCAGTGAGCACTTTCCACTGATTTTTTAAATTATTTGCAAGAAAATTGTACAAGTCCCAAGATAATAATATATTCATCTCTTCCCTGTGAGAGGATGCATTCGTCAGCTGTGAATGGTTATTTAGATCCATGAGTGCTGAGCCACTGCGTCCCGATTATCAGCCCTGTCTTCTCCCCTGCAGTAGGAGAACTGAAAAGAACAGAGATCAGTTCTACAGTGTCAGTGCTGTAGTCCTGTGACTCAAATTCAGAGTATTTCCTTGAACATATATAAGGTTTAAGTACCTTCATCAGTTCTCTGGCACCTACTGATGAGCTATGAGGTTCTCAGCACATCTCCAAAGGTACCCCAGACTCAGGGGACCACCTGCCTGTCCCTCTGGTACCTCTTAGGAGATCTTGGTCCAGTTCTACTGTCATAGCTGAAATCTCTCAATTCTCCTTTGCTGTCATGTTACTGAAACCTACTTCAATTATCTTGACAATGTCCTATGAGGCTTCTTCTCCACAGAGCTACTTTGTATGCACCCAACTTAGGCACTCACACTCAGGACTTGGGGACAGTCTCTGCACCCTGGGGCAGTGATGTTGTTCTAATCAGCCAGTCTGCCCTGAGCCTAGGGCCATTTGACTAATTCCATTTGCCTTCCTGTTGTGTATGTATCTCAGCCGGCTGTTTCCTTGACCCTAGGTAAAGCCCTCTGTGTGCCTCCTTGTGTTGCAGCTTTTTTGGTCAGGAGATGTAATAAAGAGCCCGGCCTAATATTACTACTTCCAAGTACTGTATCATACCACCTAAAGAATCATGGTGTTATCCAGCATTTGGGTGGATAGGCATTAATTTTTTTTCTACTCAGCTCATCATCTCTCTGGCTCCTTGTATAAAGAGTAGTTTGTGTTAAAATCTAGGATCAAGGTATTATGTTATGAGATTACGGATATCACTCAAACTTCCTGTTTCAATGGTCTCCTCTCACAGAGCTCTGGCACAGTTGGGATTGCAGCTTTGTTATCACCATTGGCTTCCAAGCTCAAGATCCCTACATGTCCTCTTTTCATTCTTAAAGCATCGGTTCCTCAATTTTTTTAGACATATTTGGGACTCACAGCTCCCTATGGTAGCTCCTCTGACTCTGTGACAAGGTGGCCTCAATACATGGGCAAATGAAGGCGGAAATCCTGACACTGTAGAAGGCGTCCTCGATATCACCTTCTCAGACAAGAGGGAAGAAGTTTCTTCTTACCTCCGGCAGAGCTGTCACAACTTGCTGCCTCTTAGAGAGAAATAATGTCTGGTTCCTGCTTCCAGTTCCATTGTTATCCGTGAGGCACAGGTGGCTCACCTTGTCACAGCCTGAGGGCGGTGAAAGTCTGGGTTTAGCACTGGGTTTTCCCTGCTATGCATCACCATGTACTCTAGGGTTTCTCTGTGGCGTTTAGGATATAGCGGTGATCATCTAACACTGTGCCTTCCTGTCTGACCTTCTTTTCCCCTGTGCAGAGAGAAAGGCTTGGTGGGGATACTTTTGCATCTGGTCCATTAATGTTTGAAATTAACAAGTTTCTTCGGGTCTATGTCTGGAATCATACAAAAGAAACTAAACTTCAGAGGATTCACTGTCCTACCTCTCTATGGGCCTCAGAGTCCCTAATAAGTTTTTCTACCTTTTCTCTTTCCGAATCATCTAATGTAATTCTTGTATTTAATGTGCAGAGCTGCTGGTTGTCTTTAAAATGAAAAATATGGAAGAATGTGTCTCCCTCTTTCCTTGAAGGAAGAAGCACTCCGAGAATATGTTGAAAGATTTTTTAGTATCATTTCAACTTTACCAAAAGTTAATTAAAATATAAACACACAGAACTAACATAATCTTTTTCCAGGATTCAATATTCACAAAACTCACCACTGTTTATTCTGCCTCATTTGCCCCCTCCTCTCTGTCTCTTTTTCTCTCTCTCTCTCTCTCTCTCTCTCTTTCAGAAAACTGTAGATCTACTACTTTTTAGTCCTGCATAGTACTAGTATTTTCAGAAAAAGAAAGGATATTTTCTTACTTACCCTGTCAAATTATCAAAATCAGTAGAGTTAATTTTAATGTCTAATCCTATTGTCCCATTCCAAAATTTATTTCCATGAATAGTTCTAAAATCCAATATAAACATTTTTCTCAGTCCAAATTTTCATTCATATTCATTTGTGGCATGTCACTGTTCATATTAACTTAGGCATATCTATGATCTGGAAAATTTTCTTTTTGCTCCTCCTTGATATATTGTAAGATTACAGGCCAGATATTTTGTAGAATGCCCTATATTACACTGTGAAGGTATTTCTTCATGATTAGGCCAAGATGATGTATTTTTAGAATTACCATGGAAATGTTATGTACCACTCACTATACTGTGTCAGAACACACACAGGGACCTCTTCTCTTGAAAATAATGTTACTATATATTACTGGGTTGTCTGCCAGGCTTCTGTGACATGGCTTATATTCTCCCTCAGTTCTTTGGCTTCTTAACTATTGCCTTCTGCTCCACTACTTAGATTTTTCCCCAAATGTACAGTTTAGGAGCCAGTTTAGATACCAGCAGAGCCTGCAGTTTGGGTCTAAACTACCAGTATGCGGCTGTAGTGTGGAGAACTTCTTGCCTTAGCAACTATGACATGTCTGAACTCTACACTCTGAACCAAAAACCCTTGGTTTTCCACGAGAGTTCTAATGTGGTAAACTCAGAAGTACTAAAACACAAATCTAATTTGATAGTTTCTTTCTTCCAAGAGTTGAATAGTCTCCAAGGCCTGTCTACAGCTCTTTATTCACCAATGTCAAAATCAGTGTTTTCAACAGTTTATTCGGAGTACTGTATCATGTCTGAGAAAGTCTGCTAGATACTGCACCACATTCATCAAAATTGAAAGCTTCTCAGCCTAGACTATTTGATGCAAAAAATAAAAAAACAAATACAGAAGTACACAGGAAACTGTCAGCACTGGCAGCTTTCCAAAATGTTACTTCACCCTTTTTCCCTCCGATTACTCCCTAACTGAACAGCCTCCTATCCAACTGTGATCCTTATTATATATGCACTGGAATCTCCTGTGTTGCTTGTTAAAATTTTGGACCTGGCAGAAACTCCATCTGCCTCTCTACTCACACTGAGGAAATGCTGCTGCTGCGCAGGCAGGCCTCTGGGTGGGACTGACCCACCTTCCCCACAGAGCTCAGGCCCTGAGCTCCCACACAACCAGCGTGGGAGGAGGAGCATGCAGAGACTCCATCTTCTTGTCTGCCCACTCTGAATAAGAGAGGCAGCAGTGCTGGGACTTAGGAGAGGACTTTCATAGGCCATTTCCATGTCTGCCACAATTGAAAAAAACACCGACTGGAAGCAGTAAGAAATTCTGTACACTACAACAGCCATTGGTGAGTTTGGGAAGTCAATCTCACCTACAGGACCCTGAACTCTTGCAGAGCTCAAGCCTGCAGGAGTGCATTGAGCTCAACACAGGCTTTATGGCCAAAACCTAGACAGGAGATGATAGCTGTCTTCCTGTGACTAGTCAACTCCGATCTGCAGAAACCGCAGATCCACACCATGAAGGGCCCTTTTGGTAGTGTTTTTGGCTCTTTTTTTTTTTTTTTTTTTTTGCTGTTGGTCTTATTTTTCTTTCTTTCTTTTAACCTCTCTTTCATTCTCTATTTCTCTACTCTCTCATTGTTGAGTCTGTCCAATTTCAGGTTTTTTCTTCTCCCCATTGCTCTTATTTTTACAGGAGAGGAAAAATAATCTCCTGTCAGCCTGTTGCTTCTGGGTACTCCTATTCTTCTTTGTTCCTTCATCCTCTTTTGTCCTCTATCAATAGTTCCCAGAAGTTAATGCAATTGAGTCTTCCTTACTCTCTCTTTATTCTGTACTTTTATAGGGAACTGAATACAGTTTCTAGTGATCCCCCTGTTGCCTGTTGTTAGTCTGTTCTGCTTTGTATTTTTCCCCTCTGTCTTTTTTGTCTTCTAACCTCTATCAGGTTCCCAGGGTTTGTGCAATCTTTATATATCCTTTAACCATAATTCTAATCTCTCTGTTTCCTTCTATTTCTCTACCCACCCCCAGCTCCCTAGTGACCCTTTATTCTTAAAAAGTGATGCTGCTATATTTGAGGACCTGAATGCTGTAAACCATATTTCTGGTTAGTTCTAAATTTTTGCATATGGTCACAGATCTAACTCATGAGGTTAAAGGTGAATAGCAATTGCCAGAGCTTGTTTCCTGTGCTATTTGATACTGTTGATGATACTAAATGTATTATGTCAATTGAGGTGATGTGATTGTTCTGTTTAAGTATCTTCCATGGTGTGGCAGAACTGAGATCACTTAAGTGTCATTACATATCTAAGAAGGATAACCCAAGAAGTAGTCATCTCTTAAGGGTTCCAAATATTAAGATGAAAGAGACTTGCATTAAACACTGCCCAGACAGCAGGCCAGGAATTAAACCAAAAACATGAATGGCAAAATGAATGATATATGATGTGAAAAAGGAGAAAAATGTGTGAAAGGAAAAGGGAAAAGTGGTAAGGAAAGTAAAGAAGGGAAAGAAAAAATTTGATAGTAAAAAAGGAAACAAAGTTTGTGTGTATATGAGGTAGGAGTTATAGGGAGGGCAGGAGAAAGGGAAAAAAAAAGAGGATTAAAATGTGTCATGTGCAGGTACAAATTATCAGTGTTGAATGTGGTTATAATGTAGGTATAAAATGTACCAATAAAGTCA
Source organism: Petromus typicus (assembly GCA_004026965.1). Classification (NCBI taxonomy): domain Eukaryota; kingdom Metazoa; phylum Chordata; class Mammalia; order Rodentia; family Petromuridae; genus Petromus; species Petromus typicus. Next base: position 5,977 of record PVIR01001821.1, on the reverse strand, counting down.
ATTTAAAAAATTTAGACCCTTGGGTCCTAATTACACCATATGGAATCAAACATCTGAGTTTAGATCCCAGACCTTCACATGCTAAGGAATCTCTCAAAGGATACTGATTTTACCAGAGGAAGAAAGCACTATACTATTGAGAATCAGAATTTCTAGAAGAAGCAGGATCCCAAAATACAGAGAAATAGTTTCATACCTCTATCCTGGCTTATGAGACCTCTGAAATCGGCGGCAATGGAATGAGAAACTCAGTTTCCCACAAGCACGGTGTATCTGTGTCCCTGTGGCCCTGTGAAAGGAGCTGTCCAAAGGCTGGAGGGCTCAATTTGGACATCCAGAAGTTTTCCTTTAGGTGTCTGCAAATTAAAATGTACTTCAAAGGTCCTGAGCAGCACTATAGGTTGGGAAATTGTTTTAGCCATGGAACCAACAACATAACCAAATTTAACATGATCATAAAGTGAGTCCTTTTATTGAGCATCTTAAAAAATTACACCTAAGAGCTAAGAGGCTAGCCAGTACAAGACTGGAAAGCAATGCTTCGGAAATGAGTTCCCACCTGGTAAAATGTATTTGATGCCCTTTCTAATAGGGTTATTGGCTACTAAGCAATTTCAGAGGCTGACAGAGTAGTTTTCTTCTGATGAAACAGGTTTATAATAACAAGCACTAAATTTTCTAAGGACTATTCCTCAGGAACTTTATACATTATTTGCTCATATACTTGACTATTTCCAAAATATTACAGGTTATTATCTTTGGATTTAATTTATAGTATAATGACTCCAGTAGGAGGAAAAACAAGTAGAGAAATTTTAACTGTAATTGTAATAAGGAAATATTAGACAAGAAGCTATGGAGTTTTACTTTGTTAATGTGTTATGTCACAGTTGGGGGGCAGGGTTCTTGTTCACAATTTTGAATTTTATTGAAGTTCTTATTGCCAATAGCCAGAATGCTATAATTTTAAGACTTGGTTATTCAAGCCTTAGTCTCATAATGTTCTACTAATACACATGATTATGTTTTTTAATGCTTTTATTTCTCTTATGTGACTTCACTTTTATGTCTGTGCAGTAACTGTTTCACAGAAAACACTTTGAAGAATGATATAGATACTAATATGCAGCCATTATTCATTAAATGAATCTAATCCTGGTAGACACTATGACTAAGGTAGTAGTAACACATATCAGGGAGCTTTCAGTGGGAAATAACACACAGATACCTGATGTTGAAAACCATGAAGGTTTCTCTCTTAAGAGAGAAACTTTCTCTCTTAGTTAAGAAGTCTAGATGTCAGGTCACAGGAAGCAATACTAACTAATGAACACCTTCAATGACAGTGACTTGACTATTTCTCTCTGTGCCTGTTGCTATCATCTGCAAGAGAGACACTACAATGGGTGTCACATCCTCAGAAAAAAATTGTTTTAAGGCAGAACAGAGAGATTATATTGTCTGTGCACAACTGTTATGTTGAGAAAGAAAGACTTTCCAGAGGCTGTTCTTCCACAGATTTTTTTCATCAGGTGCACATGAGGTGAACCCTGAAAAGAAAGAATCAGAAGTGCTGAGCCTCTAGAAGGGTCACGTGACCTCCCAAAAGAGAAGAGCTGAGGAAAGTGGAGAAGTGCAGAGGAGGGCAGAGAAGGCTGGTACCAAGAATGCATATCCCATAGGGTCAAACTTTTATAAATTCCTAGTAGTAACTACGTGTTGGGCTGATGTTATTATTCATGGAATATTTATTGTAAAGCACATCATCTCAATACTTAAACATATCCAATTTCAGAATTATTCTACCCCACTTTAACCCTGGGAAACCCCAGCATCAAAACAGATAGTGGTGAGTCAGCACACTTACAGTTCTCTTGTGTATGGTAGAACAAGTGAAAAAATACTTATAGTCAAGGTACATTAATTAGAATATTTGGTGTGTGCATACAAATATAGCCCTACCTACCGCACTGTCTCTTTTCCTGCATATCATATTAGAACATCCAATTGTCAAGAAAGATAATTATATAATTCTGGCAGAATAATACCAGATACACTGGAGAGGGAAGGGCTGCACAGGAAGACTAACTATAAGACGGCTCCAATCAAATCTCCTTTTCAAGATGTTTACCTTCAATTAACCAGAGTGGTGATAACTGAAATGACAGGATTGAAGAAAATGTAGAAGAAAAAAATTCTTCTGTAATAGGACCCTAATAATATTACAGAAAAGACGTTCTTGACACAGGATACTGCCTTGAGAAGTCTGAGAAGCATTAGTCTAATGTTAGGCTTGAAATAAGCTTATGTGAGATAAAATGAACTTTAAATTACAAACATGCAGCAGAAATCATATGGAAGTGAGGTCTGTATGAACTTTACCAGGACTTAGGGGACACAGATAAAACATGACCGCGCCATAGCAAACGATGTGGTCCTTTTTCAAAAAACAGATTATATTGCTATATATCAGTGTTTATTTGGAAATGTCTAGATTTATGGCTAATCAGAATAATTTCTTCAAATGTGGGTCTTTGAAAGTAAGAATACAGGACTCCACACAGTGTTTAGAAGAAATCACACGCACAAGCCCCTGCTCCTCTGCCCTATCGACCCCGTCCCGGTGGCACTGACTGCTTTCTTGGCCCAGATGCCCAGGCGTGGGGCACATGGGAAATCCAGCAGTTCTATGCCTGAATCCTCTGCTTAAACCTCAGCTCCGCACTTTGCACCTGGGCGACCTCTGGAAGACCCTGAATATTCCCATACATCGTTTTCTCATTTCTAAAGTAAGGATCATGACACCTATCTCTAGAAGTCACTAGACTTGTACAAATTAATACAAAAATGTCTCCAAAGTGAATCTGCACATAGCATAGTCTCAATGTCCTGACATTACGCTTAAAGCTAAAATAAATTTATATTTGAATTATATTATTGTATGATCCTGAATAGAGCTAAGTAAGAAAAGCTTAGAAGAAGTCAACCCTATGGGACTCTCTCTCCTCCTTTCATTTCTGCCTTGTCTCGCTCCGCACTTCTGCCCATACTCTCTCCCACTCCAGCTATTCTCAATTCTCCTGCCTCCCAAGAATGGTTGGGTTGAAACTCATCACCCCATGAAGACAGCACAGAAGAGTCGGAGCTCAGACGCAGCCTTGCTCCCTCCTCAGAGCTGGTCTCACTCGCGTGACTGATGTGTTTCTCCCTTCTCGCTAGTTCTGCAGGTTGCTGGGTCCTGTCGTCGTTTGCTCTCTAGGAGGCCTGGTGACACACCGGATTGCACAGGCGCTCCTCAGCCTGGAGCAGCGTCCCGCTGCGTCCTGACTGCTTCTCCACCTGCAGGACCCCGGCTCTAGACCCAGAGATCTGAAGCATTGCTCCCCAGCGCACGAGCTCATTTAAGTTTTACAACCACCTTCCTCTTTCTTGTTCAATTTTAATGTTTTTATTAGTACATGTTTGTAGTGCATAATGATTACATTCTTCATGGGGGGGTGTAAACACACTACACACTACAATTCCTTTTTCTTCCCCCTCCTTTGACCACTAACCTTTGATTCCCTTGTCTTTTGCAAAATATTTATCTTCTTACTTCCTATTAGCGCTTACTTTGCTCCTTATGTATATTTTAGATTCTCATATAAGAGAAACCACGTGATATTTAAGCTGCATGATTTAGTTCACTTAAAATTAAGGTCACGGGGCATCAATTTTTTTATAAATGATTCAAGTCTATCCTTCTTTGTGGCAGAGTAGCACTTCATTATGTATAAACATCACACTTTCTTTGTTCATTGATCTGCTGATGGACATGTAGGCCGCTCCTAACTCCAGCTAGCGTTCATTCATTCATTCATTCACTCATGAGCTCATGCACGCACTGCTTCACCCATCAAATGCTTCTTGAGAGGGAGCCTGCTACTTTTCAGGTCCTGTACTTCTACACAGGATTAAGGTCTTCACAATGTAGACATGGGAGAATAAAAATTAATTTGAAAATGTATAAATCATTTTTCCATTTATGTTTTAGTGAAGTAGCTAATTAGTGTAAGCTATTTGGAATTGTTTTGCCTTGTGCTCAGTAGGAAAACTATCATGGGAAAGACAACATTTTTAAGGAAAAGAAGCTTCTATGTGGCAGAATACCAGAAAAAGACAAAGGAGCAAGTTGACCTATGCAAGAGACTGGGCTCTATGAAACATAAACCAACTGAGATCCCAGAGCCCTTTACAGGAGGTGTTATGAGGAAAAGACTTCGGCTTTACCACCCTGAGAGCATGCAGCAGACCTAGAGCTTTCGCTGGTTTGCTTGCATCCTCCTCACCTTTCCTCTACACACCTGCCCTGTTTTGCAGGGAGTGAGCCCAGACCCTCTAGCATACAAAGCAGGTGTTCCCCACCTGAGCTGCAGCCCAGGTTCCCCTTCTTCAGTGGAGGACTTTTGCCCTCACTCTCTCCACACTGGACATCTTACATCCTCCACACATGCAGGACTCTCCCTGTCGCTGGGAAATTGCTGTGTCACTAGGAGACTAAGAGGTAGACAGGTGGCCGCCATGTGCCTTCCCAGTGCTCTTGGTGTCTGTGCTTCACCAGATGCCCTACAGATTCCACACTGCTATAGCAAACTCAGTAGGGAGCAGTCTTCATCTTAGGTATATTTGCCTCAAAAATTCAAGTCTGCTTCAATTCATTTTAATGTTTAATCTAGATTGAAATCTTGATAGAGAGGACACTTAGTGTGCAGGATACACAAACTAATCCTAAATTATATTTTTAAACTAAGAATTTTCTCTTTGTTGCTCATAATTTTAGTTTTGTGTTATGGAAAACAATAGGCAGGACAGATAGAAACTCTGCAAAGATATACAATTCAGACTCTGTTATAGAAATAATGCAAAATAAAAAAGCAGGCAGTCACTGGCAAGTGGCAGTGATTTGTGCCTATTTTACTATTAGATATTAGTATTCATTTGATTGCTAAGTGTCGTATTTGGGCTGAGTACTCTATAGGTGCAGCTCAAAATTTTCCTCTGACAGAATCATCTTATTCTGACTCAATAGGCTCCTTCCTCTAATGGCAAGGTAAGTGCTATGCTGAGACTGAAATACATTTTTAAACAGATCACCTTTTGATTCTAAATCCTTCTCAGAAAAGCACTTTAAAATGAGATTTTTTTAAAGGTGAGATCAAAAAAAGAAGCGGTGACAAGAGGTGTCCTGTTTTGGGTGTTCGCTGTCATTGTCTGACCTTCCAACATATGGAGAAGAACTGGATTTGTCAGCTGTACCTTCTGACATGAACTATGCTGAACACATGGCCTTCCTGAAAATACTGCAGGGAACAGTTCTCTGAGTGTCATCCATCATCTCTCTCCGCAGTGACATCTCCCTGCAAAAAAAGAGGGGCGAAAATAGTTGCTATATGGTGCTGAGTTGATGGAGAATAAGAAAACAGTTAACTCGGTAGCTCATAAAAGAGTCACTGAGAATGCTCCTCAATGACTCTGATGTATTTTGAGTGCCATGCAGTCACCAGAGACTCCACAGAAAAGAGAGCTTGGTGCACATGAGGAGAAGGAAACATCTGCTTCCTTTCTTGTGTCTTTGCCGTTTATACAAGGGATGATCAAAAAGTACAGTTACTGATGTTTGAAACTATTATAAGACATTGCCATTAACCCCGCCAAGTCCTTCCCCTCACATTGAACACACTCCTCCCATTGTTCTTGTTATTTTCTGAAGTGGTTCTATGAATCTTCTTTCTTGTCTTTCCCAGGTGTGATCACAAATATGGTGAATGCTGCTGCCATACAGAGAAAAGGTAGGCTCACAGAAAACATGATGCTGTGACCACATCCACCTCACTCACTGGACCTGGCACTATAAGACTTTGAGTCTTCTCAAAAGTCAAAATTACATTGAACAGTAAATATTTTGAATCAATTCCAGACCCTGAGGCAGCTGTAACAG